>JALBYF010000055.1:0-125413 GCA_023212725.1 Tranzscheliella williamsii | reverse complement strand
GGGGGGGGGGGGGGGGGGGGGGGGGGGGGGGGGGGGGGGGGGGGGGGGGGGGGGGGGGGGGGGGGGGGGGGGGGGCGTTGGCGGCGCACGCGGGATCTATTCATTGTATCCACAAGGTCGGCAGCGCGAGCGGGTTTTTTATTCAATGCATCGGTATCGATAACGGTCGGCAGCGTTAGCAGGGTAAAAGTCACTATGTCGACGGCGCCGGCAGCGGGAGCGGGGCTTTGTTTATTGTTTTGGTATCGATGACGTCGGCGACGTGACGTAGATCAAGTTGATGCATCGTCGGTAGGATTGTTGCATCGTTGGTGGGTTCGTTGACGTAGTGAGGGCTGGGGGCACGTTTTACCGGCGGCACAAGCGGCAGCGGCGCTTGTGAGGGAGGAGCGGGCAGTGGCGTCGGCGTGGGCAGGCGGGACGGTGTTAGGGGTGGCGGGGGCCAGGGGGACGAGAAATACTGCGGTGACCGTAAGTAGCAGAGCCTGAGGCTGCGGGGTAGGCAGCTGGCATGAGGGCTGGGTACCCACCGAGCCGAGTGGTGGCAGCAAGCAACGCGAGTAGGGGTAGAGAGCAGCGCGAATGGCGTCTAGCGATTCATCGATAGCCCGTAGACGCTCTGAATGCGCCGTGCTGCGTCGTTCTCCAATAATCGCCTGGTGCGGTTTGAGAGAGGGTCGCTGGAATGCTATCGAGATACGCGTGGGGAGGGGCCGGGGCCCCTCGGCTCCGGAGGGCTCCCAGGTCCGCCGTACAGCGGGGCGGCCGAGCGCAGCGAAGAGTAGACAAGGGAGGGGGCATCAGGGCGGGGAGAGGCGACGGCGAAGGCGTCTCGTCGCTGTCAGAGGACGAGGGGGATGAGACTAGAGAGGAGAGTGAAGGTGGGAGTGTGGAAATGAAGGTGGGAGTGTGGAAATGGAGGTGGTGTTGGAGTAAACGGACTTCAATTACGGTTACGACAGCGGGCTCTGCCCTCATGTGATATATATGTACGCTACGAAAGGGGTCGGTGGTGTGAGTGGTGGTGAGGACAGTGGGTTTTAGCTGCTTGGGAGTTTGCCGTTGACGTTCATGCATAAACGTCGTATCGGCCGGAAGGGTGTTATCACGACAGCGTGCCGGCGGTGCCATGAGTCACGGTGGTCCTCCAAGCAGGTGAGCGTGCGTAAATGAAGGTGGGAGTGTGGACATGAGGGTGGGAGTATGTAAATGAAGGTGGGAGTGTGGAAATGAAGGTTGGAGTGTTGAACTGGCTCAGACGCGTACGCAACGAGGCGACGTGATGCGTGCCAGATCCAGCAACCGAGTATGTGGTCCGCATCCACGTCTGGCAAATTCGCATGTGGTGCGTTCGTGGTGATACTGTTGGCAATGGCGACATTGCGGTCTTGTTGCCATTGTGTCGGCGCGTCTACCCCGGTGGGGAGCACTAGCTGTCTTTATGAGAAAAAATCGATCCTCGCTGTAGATCTCCATTTTGATAGTGTTGTGGCTGTCGTCGTTGTTCCTGTTGGCTGCGTTGTCGTAGCGGGTGTTTGTCGTCGTAGCCGACGTTTTGTCGTCGTAGCGGGCGTCGGACCGTCGTTGCTAGGGTCATCGCCATTGCCAGAGTCGCCGCCGTTGCTAGGTCGGCACCATTGCCAGAGTCGCCGCCATTGCTAGGTCGCCACCGCTGCTAGTGTCGCCACCGCTGCTAGTGTCGTCGCCGTTGCTGTAGCCGACCACCGTCGCTGTAGTCGCCACCTTCGCTCTAATCGTCGCCGTTGCTAGGTCGTCGCCATTGCTAGTGTTGCCCCCGCTGCTGTAGTCGACCACCGCTGCTCTAATCGCCATCGCTGCTATCGTCGCCGATACTACTGCCGACACCTTCGTCACCAAGGTCGCCATTGCTGATATCGTCGGCATCGTCCGAGGTATCCGTGTCGCCGCTGCTATTCTCGCGAGCGCCCTCTCTGCTGCGACCGGCCTCGTCCCTGCTGCCGTTATCGTCGTCGTCGCTGGAAATGGAGATAACTTCCGGGTCAGAGGACCTGGTAAGGTCAATCGGACGATCCTCCCCATCCGCAATGGTGAATCCGATATAGCGCGGCGGGGGCCGGGCCGGTAATGCGTCCGTATCCAGCACCTCGATGGGGAGCAGCTCGGTGCCGGGCTGGGGGGGAGGAGGCGGTGTAGGTGCCCTTTGGTGCGTCGCTAGCTGGGTCAGTTCTGTCCCACCGTCGCTTCGCTGGTTGTACGGATAACGGATGCGCTTGGCGGCTTGCAGAAAGGCGGCTAAGGCTTCCAAGTAGCGGCATCTGCGCTCGCCTCTATATTCTCCGCCTAGAAGCATGCGGGCCAGGCAGTTTCGTTCTCCTGGTGGAAAGAAGGCCTGAACCTGTGTCCGTTGCTGGTCGAGTAGAGGACAGTGTAGTAGTAGATGGTCTCTGTTTCGCTCCTCGTGCCCGCAAGGGCATCGGGCTGTCGGGGTGTGCTCGCCGTACACGTGTCGTGTGGAAGGTATGATATGGGTGCGCCACTGTAGCAGGGTGAGGGCAGCACTGGCCGTCATGTTGTCGTAGGTTTTGCTGGGTGCAGTGCGTGGGGCGGCGGTGGCCAGCCGGTGACCGTCGGCTGCCTTCTTGTCCCAGGCGGTCTGTTCGCGTTGCCACGCGAGGGCTTCCAGGTGGGTCTGAGCCAATGCGCGGCTGTAGCATGCTCTTGGCAATGTTTCGTCGGGTCCTGTCCTTAGCGGGGGTGCTTGGGCAGCCCTCTTGGCAGCGGCATCGGCGGCTTCATTTCCAGGTGTCCCGCAGTGTGCCGGTATCCACCAAAAGGACAGCTTGACGTCTGGGCACAGCCTGCGCAGGTGCTCAACGCGTTGCCGTATGTTTTGGCATAATGCCTGTCCGGCCCTGCGATCGTGTTGCCAGCTAGCGCCCAATCGTTTTAGCGCTGCCTGTGAGTCGCTGACAATGTCGATGCGCGTCCATTGTACTTTGTGGGCAGGATCCCTGCTCCATCTTTTCAAAATGCTCTCTCCGGTCAATCCTGTTGCTGTGTATTCCCCGACCGGTTCTGTTTCTGTATCGGTTCCCCTCAGCCCGGTTAGGGTGCGTTCCCCGGCCGGCGCTGCCTCTGTGCCGCCGTACCGCCGTCTTGCATCTGCGCGCTCTTCGGCCGGTTCTGCCTCTGCCTCGTCCCATGCCCGTGCCGCTCTGTTAGAGGTTTCGATGGTGCCAGGTGGGGCTGCGTCGATGCACGATTGTAGGGCCAGGGCAATGGCGGTTAGCTCGGCGTCAAAGATGTCTTGGTGCGTAGCGCAAAGGGTCTGCTGGTACGTCCAGTGCATGTATGGCCTTGCGCTGTAGCCCACCGCCGCCGCGCCTGCTCCGGCAATGGGACCGTATCTGGCGGTGGTATTGTCGTCACTGTTGGTGCCGTCGCCGCCGCTGTCCGTTGAATGGCCATTGCCTTGTCTGTTCGTCCCATTGTCGTCACCATCGTCGGTCATAGGACTAGTAGCACCGGCGCTTGTGTGTGCCAGGTTGGTTGGCGCTGTCGATCTTGCGGCCATGCGGGAGCCGTCGGTAAATACGAGGGCGCTGCGTTTGGGCTGCCGGGTTGTGAGAATCATAGCCGTCTGTTTGGCCCGCTCTTCGTCCTGCACAAAGATTGGCAGGGGTCTCCAGTCCCATGGCGCCCGTTCTGGCGGTCCGATCGGTTCAACTGGGGTCAGTTGGACATGCATAGCTGCGCGCCAGGGGCCTGCCGAGACTCGCGTGCCCGGGCCGCCGGCGCCCGTGCTGGTGATGCGTCCCTGCCTCTGGCCCATTGAAAACCCAGTATGGATGTCGGTAGGCGCCAGCAGGGTAGCGCTGGGTGTGCCCGCTCGCCATCTTTGCTGATCCGCGCGGTGCTTGCTGTTGGTATGTAATTCTGCACCAGCCCCGCGTGCGGTGTCCTCTGCTGCACGAGGTCCATGTGCGGTGCGCTCTTCTGTACGAGGTCCATGTTCGCTGTGCTCCTCTCTGCGAGGTCCTCGTACGGTGTGCTCTTCTGTACGAGGTGCACGTTCGGTGTGCTCTTCTGTATGAGGTCCATGTTCGGTGTGCACTTCTGGACGAGGTCCATGTTCGCTGTGCACTTCTGTACGAGGTCCTTGTACGGTGTGCACTTCTGGACGAGGTCCACGTACGTGTTGCCCTTCTGGGCGAGGTCCACGTTCTATGGGCTCTGCTGCTCGATGGCTGCGCTCAGAGCCGCGGTGGGCGCGCCCGCCCATCTGGGGTTCGTGCCCGTAGAGTTCCGCCTGCTCCTGATCGTATATCGCGCGCATCATTGCTCCCATGGGCGTGTCGGCTGCCAGTTGTTTCGACACGTGGAGGTGGTTACGCAGTAGCCATCGTGTTTCGCTGCGCATCCATCCCAACTCCTGGGCCATGGCCAGCGTGCTTGGCATGTGTCGTCGTGCGTTGACCATAAAAATCATCCGGAAGATGGCATTGTCGGCGCGTTCTAGAGCCGTTTTGGCGGCCGTAGAAAGGGGGGTCATGGCGGCGCAGGCATAGTCCAGTGTGCCCTGCAAGATGGTTTGGGCGAGCCGCTTGCGGATACGCAGTGGCATGCCACCCGTCTCTTGCACGCTGCGCTGCAGGGCATGCGCCATGGATGTCACACCTTGACATCGTTCTTCAATATGGCCCGTCACCTTCAGGCGGTCTCCGATGCTGATTCCCAGGAAGCGGATCGTTGACGTGGGTCGTTCCAGCGTTCCGTCCATCAGTCGTAGCAGGGGCGGCTCGATCGGGGGTGCTCGAGTCTGCCGCGGCGTTGCATCCTCACCATCGGCGTTGTCTCCATCGGCGTTCTCACCCTCGGCGTCCCCACCATCGGCGTCCTCCCCGTCGTCGTCGTCGTGGGCGGGTAGGCTGGTATCCTGGACGCTCTGCTCTTGGCGCAATGGTAGCAGATCAGGTACCTGTGTAGGTAACCAGCGCCAGCGGACGCGTGCATCGGCATGGGCGACGAGAAAACTAGGCTTGTCGAGGCGCAGGTTGCGCTCCCGACACCATGCGTATAATTCATCCAGCCACGCCTGTACTGCTGCCGTTGCCGCTGTCGGGCTGTTACCGTGGGTGAGTACGATCAGGTCGTCTACATATCCGCCCTGGACTAGTATGCTGGGTAGTCGCATGACTTGCGGGCGTCGAAAGAAGGAGTCCAGATAAATGGTCCAGAGGATGGGCGAGAGGGGCGAGCCCTGTGGAACACCGCGGGCACCTAGATGGTAGATTGGCGAGCTTTGGTCTTCGAAACGTAGCCGGCATCGGCGATCGCGCAGCCAGGCCGCTAGCCAGACCGCTAGTGCCGGTTGTTCGCGGTCGCGCACCTCCTCAATCAGCCGGGCATGGTCAATGTTGTCGAATGCGCCACTCACATCGATCGACGCTAGGGCCGTCGACTGTCGCGCCTTGAGCGCATTGCGGCCTTTTTCAAGCAGCGTGCCGACCGCATCTGTGGCAGAGATGCCGGGGACAGAGCCAAAATGATGGCGCAGTCCCAGAAAGCCAAGTGTGTCGTGTCCTTCCTCTGTTGTATAGCGGTGCGCACTGCCCACGTGATGGATGCGCTGCGTGACGATTGCTTCGACAACTTTGCTGCCGATATTGAGCAGCGAGATGGGACGGTAGGACTTTGCGATGCTGAGATCACGATGGCCGCCTGGCTTGGGAATCACCGAAATGGTTGCTTGGCGCCATTGGTCCGGCAGGTCGCCCAGGGCGATGCAGCGATCGGCAAGTGCGGTGAACTGCTTGGCAAAGGCGGGACAGTCCAGGATGGCCCGTTTCAGTAGCAGCGGCTTGGTACCATCTGGTCCGCCTGCCTTGTCCTTAGCTAGCTTGCGCGCCGCCGCCTCCACCTCTGATCGCTGTACGGTTGCCATGCCAGTGCCCGCGGGTTGGCTGGCGGTGGCCAGGCTGTGAGGCTCGCCAGTGCCTCGAGGCGATGCTGCGCCACCAGGAACTGCCGATGTCGTCCTTGCGCGGGTGGGCCAGAGAATGCCGGGCAGAAGCGCTCGTGCCAGCACCGTGATTTTGGCGTCGGTACTGGTGGCTAGTCCGCCGTCGGCCGTCTGTAGTGGTGGGCTTAGCGGCGAGGCACCCTTGTCTTTACCCAGGTAGCAGCGCATAGCCGCCCATCCCCGCTTGCCATCCAGGTTGCCAATGGCGTCCATTACCATCTCCGTCTTGGCCGCATTGACCTCTCGGCGCAGGGCTCGGACGGCGGCGCGATAGTCTGGCTCTTGCCGCATTCGTCGGCGGATAGCCCGGCGGCGCACCCGGGGCTCTGTGGCCGCTTGCATCTCGGGGAGGTGGCCCAGCCGCTCTTGAATTTGCGACTGGATTTCTTTCTTTGCCGCTGCAGCTGCATCGCATGCCTCGTTCCACCACGTGTGCTGCCGCTGCCGGTGTCCGTGTAGCTGTTCGCTCTGCGGTGGACGTGCCTGGTCTAGCGCGCGGTGCAGTGCCTTTGTCAACCGACCCCATTCAGCGGTGCTGTCCGTCACGCGTGTCGCACTGTCGGCCGTCTCGCACGTCGCGCTTTCCTTTTCCTGTTGCTTTCTTGTTGCGAGCTGTCTAGTCACCCGCCCTTGCCGTTTCCTTTGTGTGAGCTGCTTAGTCAGCGCCGCCGTAAAGACGGCCCAGTCGACCCTGCGCAGGCTGCCCATGCCATGTGCTGTACTGCCGCCACTGACCGGCGCCTCTGCTCGGTCACATCGTCTGGCAGCGATACTAAACACCACGGGCAGGTGATCGCGCTCCTGGGTGATGCGTATGGTCTGTATCGAGCTTACTACCGTTCCTGTTCCAGTAAAGGTCAGGTCGATGGTCGTCTCTGCGTCGCCGTGTAGGTGTGTGACCATCCCCACCGGTGTAATACAGTGATGTTCGAGCTGTGCAAAGAGCTGGACGATTTGTGCGGCCCGGCCTGTGCCCGTGTTGCGCTCGCTGGAGGCCCACGGGCCCGTCGAGCAGTTGAGGTCTCCGGCAATGACGCATCGATCCTCTGGCCGGCGCTGCGTTTTTTGCAGTAATTGCTGGAGCTCTTGGCCGAGTTGCCTTATTTTACTCTTCTGCTGGGCATCGTGGGGCGAAATATAGACGCTCACCAAGATCGTTCGTGGTGCCTGGGGTCGTTCTGTCTCGCTGATCACCATGCCGACCATCCAGGGTGATTCGTGGGGCACCGGACGTACGCTCTGGCCGGCCTCAGCCCGTACGGCGATGGCACAGTTAAAGATGCCCTGGCTGGGGTCGCGACTGGGGCGCAGGCTGTTTATTCGGGTCTGCTTGCATCTTGTCACCTTCCAGCCTTCCGCAGCGAGCGTTCCGACGGGTGCCACTTCCTGCAGGAGCATAGCATTGACGGGCGTCGGGTGGAAGCGTGGGTCCATCGCCTCGGCTAGCCGCTCCGCGCTGCGCTGCTGGTTGAATTGCAGGACCCGCATGTGCTCGTACCGTAATGTTGCGGGGCGGCCTCGCGCTGTGGAACCGGGTCGTGCTGTCAGTCTCGGCGCAGTGTCGCGGGGCGATCTCTCGACGTGCTGCTGGTTTTGTGTCCTTAGTCCGAGTGTACTGTTGAGATGCCGTCCCCTGGCGCAATGCCGGGCCGTGCCGTCCGTCCGAGCGCAGTACCGGGCGACAGGAAATGTTGCCGTCAGCAGTGTCCTCGGTTAGTGTTGTGCTTATGCGGCGGTGCTATGGTAGTTGGTCGTGGGAAATGCGGGCGGAGTTGTCAAAGGGGGAATGCGGCTGTGCTGGCCGTCGTCGCAGGCTCAGTGTGCACAAAGGGAACGTTGGCTTCCACGCCACGTGATCGCCTCAATCAACTCTGGGATGGCTCCCGGCGGGTCAGTGTCTGTCGGGTGTGCGGGCGGGTCATGGCTTGGATTTTGAATGTTGTGCGCTGTCGGGTCGTGTTAAGTACATGGCTGGCTTCGCTGATGGGGAAAGGTTAGTGGGGCGCGGGCAAGGGCCGAGCAAAGAAAAATCGCCCGCCTATTGCAATGTCGTTTCGTCAGGCGTGCCAAAGAGTTGATGCAGGATACCACGGTGCGGTCTCGCCCACACCGTCTCCGTGTCCCAGTGCTGGAGCGCATAGTTGATCATGTAACGAGTATTGTGTAGGAAGTGGGCCAGGAGCGGACAGCGCTTCCTATGGAGGGGCGCATCCGTAGATGGATCAAAGGCCCGGCATAGCCCGCACTCCTTTTTCTTTCCTGGCAGCGGAGGTATCAGGCAAGCGTCCTTGGTGTGGCCCAGCAGGTCGCATCGTGCGCATGGTTGAGGCAGGAAGACCGACAGGTGAGGCACGGCCGGCTCGGCTCTCTGAGGTGAGGAGTGTGACTCGCCACGAGCAGTCATTGGCACCTCTGCCTGCAACATGAGGGCCGCGGCGGTTGGAGACGCATAGCTCAGCTTGACCTTGAAGCCGTCGGCAGCGGTTGTGATGATGCGCGCATATTCCGGCACCGCCGCCTCCCTAGCAGAGCCAAAGGCGGACTGGATGTGGTAGGGCGGTAGCCTTTTATAAGGGCAGAAACTTGCCAGGCTGGACAGCGGGTGCAAAGGGCCAGTATCGTCGGGTCTCGGTACATGCCGAAGGCCAGACATGGGTATCAGAGGGATCCACTGGTGGCAATACAGCCAAGCGAGGCCCTTGTGTGCCGGGTCCGCAAACCACAGCTCCAGTTCGGCCTCGTGGCGGGTGGTGCAGGTGCGGATGCGCGCATGGATCACGCTCACGCTGTCCATGTGTCCATAGGGGAACTCCTGCAGCACCGCAGGTGTCATGGCATCGATAATGGCCTCGATCCTTTCCTCAACCCGCGATGTAAGACGGCCGTCTTCCATCCGACTCTTGCCGCGCAGTCGGATTCGGCCTCCCTCGATGGGCTTGGCGCCTGGCTGAGCGAGATCGGGTAGGGGCTGTCGAGCAGGTCCCTGGTGGTCTGTCTCGGCCCTTTCCTCCTTGATAAGTCTCGGGTGACCAATCGCGGCCGTCTCCTTCTTGGAAGCTTCCCGGCGTCGCGGAGAGGTAGCCACCACGGCCCACTCGGTATAGCCCTCCGGTTCGTCATCATTGGCGGGAGGGCCATGCGGCCGTGGGCGGCAGTCCATGTGATGCAAGTCAATGTCCAAGGCTCCGCCAATGGGCCGGGCGCCAGCAGCGACGTGTTCCTTTTGGATGTTTTGGATGCAGCGCCGGCCGGTGAAAGTCTCCCAGAGCTTGGTGGCCACCCTGACCGTGCTGTGGGCCTGCATGACTGCGCTGACGTTGTCCAAGATGCGGTAGGCGGAAATAACAGTGTTCGTTCGGTCGGTCACTACCTGGGCCAGCAAAAAGCCCCATTCCAAGACCCGCAGGTCCTGCAGTTCGTGAAATGTGTCCGGATCAAACTCATCGCTGCCTCTTCGGACCGCGTCCATGATCATCCGAAAGACGTCGGCCATAATCTCGTACGAGGTGCCATCTTTCCGCAGGCAATGGCTGTAAGTCATCCGCCCTGCTGTTTGAAATGGTACCTGGAAATCGGCCAGCGTTTGTTGGCTGCATTTTGCCAAAAACAGAGAGGCGTGCATGCGCTGGATGCCAAAGTGCCGGCTAAAGTTGTCCGCCAGGGCTTGGGCCAAAGTTCGGTCTGGTTTGATGCCCGACATGCTTGGTTGTTCGGCGATCCAGGCCATTTGGGCCTCGCTTAGACCCGTCATGTTTTGTACCCTTGCGATGAACGGATACCAGGGGCTGGAGCCACGGACCCGTGCCTCCGCCAGTTGCCATACCTCTTTGAACAGCTCCGTAGAAAGGGCGCAAGGCTCGGCTGGGCTAGCCCATTCCTTGTTGGAAAAAAATCTTTGTACGTTGTACTCTTTGCGCTTGTCGCGGCCAATGTAGTCCAGCTCCATAGCCGGCATGTTGGTTCGGCTGAGATGGTACGGCGCATAGTTCTGTATTTCTCCAACCATCCCAGTAGCGGTATGATGAATCCGTCCGCCGCCGACACCTGCCGTGACGCGTCTGGGCTGTATGTCCTGGTCACTCTCATCCTCGGAAGGCGGTGGCGAGTCATCTTCGGAGGGCGACGGCGAGCGGTCGTTCTCCAGTCGTCGTCGCTTTCCCTTGTCTCCAGTTCCAACGGGCACATCGTTGTTCGTGTCCGACGTGGCACCCGTCGCCTGCTGGTTTCTCTTTCTGGAGGATGCTGCGCGGCTTTCCTTGCCAGCTGCCTCCAGCCTACGGGTTCGGCTGGGCGCCCGCGGGAGCATGCTGGGTGCAGCGGCCGCGGGACCGCATCTAGTATTGTCAGCCACGGTTTGTTCGCTGTCATCGCTGTCGATAGTCACAAACAGGTTCGCCTGCCTTTTTCTCGAGCCGCCGTTCGTTCCAGCCCCGCCGAGGTCGTTCATCATGCCCTGGCCCTGGTCTTTCTCGCCGGCATACCTACCGATGTTGTCTCTTTCACCCGCACTATCCACTCCATCCGCATTGCCCACCCCACCCACGCTATCCTCTTCACCCGCGCTATCCTCTCCGCCCGCGCTATTCTCTCCATCCGCGCTATTCTCTTCTTTTCCGCCGTCGTTTCCATGGTTTTCTTTGCGGGTCTTGTTCTCCCACCCGCCATCCTCCGCATTGATGTGGCCTATCTCGCTGGTCCATATTCCGCTAGTGGACTGCCCCTCGCCATGGCCGTTCCCGCCGTCGTCCTCTTCATCGGTCAGGGAGAGCTCAATCTCCTCCAGCGCCAGCCATCGTCCCTGGCCGTTGTGGTTGGGTAAGGTACTTCCCGGACCCGGACCTTGTCGCCGCTCTTGGGTCTGGTCAGCCTCGTTATTCCCCATCTCGTCCTCGCCCGGGTACGCCCCGTCGTCACAGTCGAGCTCGTCGTTCCGGACGGTCTCGTCCGGGTCCGACGGGTGCGGCTCGTCGAGGCCCCTGCGGATGTGCAGTCGGATGCGGTGAGCAGCAATCAGAGCCTTCTCTTCAGCCGGCGTCACAGCCGTTTTTTGGGCCTGAAGCTCCTGCACCAGGGCAGTGACTGCCTTGCCACCTGCGCGACCGGTCTTGGTGAGCAAGAGGCTGAACTCGCCTGCTTCGGTGTCCTTCTTGCTCTTGTCCTGTAGGACATATAGGCGACCGCCATTCTCGGGGCTGATGGAGATAAGATGGCCCACTTTGCTAAAGGGGGTCAGCTGGGGAATGTGGTGGACGTGCCAGCCCGTGGCAATAGCCTGAGCATGTCGTGTTCGAAGGCGAGTTCGTGGCATGATGGCGCTGGTCGTCGGCGGTGGCAATGTTCTGGATATTATAGGATCCTAAACTAGTGTGGTAGTGGCACGCAGGGAGGTAAAGATGATGTGTCGGAGGAAGCGAGTTGTCCGGCCTGGCGCCCGTGTTTAAATGTACCGCTTCATGGTCCGGCGCCTGCCGGGGCCTGGTCCTGGCTCTCAGGTTCGGTGCCAGGCAGGACGGCGAGGGACCATACAGGCTGGGCTTGCGAGCTTTTTCTGAGATGCCGCATCCTTGTCGTCGGTTGTGCCCCCAGGTGCGCAGATTGTGTTGAGCGATGTGACACTGGTTCGGCTCAGGCCTCGCGAGAGGCTGCCGCACGCGCTCGGGTCGCTTCGCGTAGCAGTGCCTCTGTTGGTAGCGTAAGTCGCTGGTGGTTGCCCGCGACTGCCAGACGCGGCGGTGTGCATAATCGGAGTTGAGAGCTTGGTGATGAGGGATTTGGCATGTGGCGCGGTGTGTGGAGATCACGTACCGCCTCCGATGGCGGCAACGGGGGTGTGTGCGCGACCTCGCTGAAGCCGGCCTCCTCAATGCGTGTGGTCGTGAGCCGCAGCTGTGGGTTCGCTGATTCTGTAGCACTGCTCAGCGTCTGAGCGCGTGTTGCGTAGATCTGATGAGCTTTTTGACAGCCTCGGCTTTATATTTTTTAGCGCGCGCGGAGTTGGGGCGGGTTTACGGGCAGTATTGCTAATTCGGGACGAATGTTTCAGCTATTGGATACTCGCACGAGACAAATCAGACAGTGCGGAAGATGGTAAGGGTAATGACGGGAAAAGCTTGCGGAGTGATGGGTCGCGCAACTTGGCTACGTGATGTGGCGGCGCGTCGTACATGTTGATGAAGCTGGGGAAAAAGCGGGCCAGTGTACTGTACATCAGGCAGTCGGTGGCAGGTCGGATGGGGGCGGGTTCGGATTGCGGGGGCAAGCATGTCCGGCTTCAGCGGAACAAGGAGTGCAGTGTGTGCCGGTGGGCAGGACCTAGGATAGTTGCGGATTGCCAGAGGTCGGCAAGCTCGGCGGCCTTCTTCCGTGTGGTGTCCCGGAGCCGTATCTGCTCGGCACACCTCCCTTCTTTGCAGGCCCTTTGTTGGTTTGCGCTGATCGACTTGGGCGTTTGGCGGCAGGCAACGCATTTCTGTGTGTTGGGTTGGCATGGTTGATTGCAGTGGGTCGCCAGGTGGCCCAGCCGCCCGCAACACTGGCACGAGGGTGGCGAATCGTCTGGGATATGAGGCACCGCGCGATACGTCGGTCGATGTACAAGGGTGGAGCCCGAGGGTGTGCGCGAGATCATGGGCATCTGTTTGTCGGCCAAGCTGGCAGCGTGCGCCGGCGTGGTGTATCGAAGGACAAGGCGGTAACTGGTGCCAGCATGATCGGTGATGGTGGCGCTTTCTGGCTGGATGCTGTCGTGGCCTCGTCCTATTCTTGCCAGAGTCTCTGTATCGCTTGTATTTTCGCATCGGACTATATACGCAAGGGCGGACATGGGGTGCCATTCGCCAGAGGCGTCTGGGGTGTCGATGACGCGGGCCGAGTGGATGGGTAGACGGTCGATCCATCTATGCAGAGTCAGCCAGCCGATCGCCGTATCGCCGCGAGAGGCAAATCGCAATTCGATCTCGATCTGATTGGGGTCGCAAATCGATGCGCCCCGTCGGTAGGCACGTTGAATTGGCTGGACGTTGGCGGTTTGTTGGTCAGCAGAAAGGTTGCTCCGCGGGAGCAGGGTTCCCAGCAGGTTCTGCTGCGCAAGGGTGGCAGCTATCGGTTGTCCAGCGATGGGTTTGCCGCGCAGGCGGATCCTGCATCCCCATTCTGCCATAGTACCGCTGACGAGCAGTGGTGCGGGAAGGGTGATACCGTCGGCTTCCTCTCGGTCCATCAAGTCGGCGTCGAGCGGGTCGGGCAGCGTATTTTGCTCATTGCGTCGTCGTGTATTGTGGCCGGGCTGGTCTGGCTGTACCTGAGGATTCGTGTCAATTGATGCGCGTGCCTGGGCCACCACGGTCCATTCTGGCGAAGCTGGCCGTTCCGGGACCGGGGCTTTGGGGATCCGGGGTAGACAGTCAAACCACTGTGCGTCGGCCTGAAGGACGGAGCCGTGCGGTCTGGCACCCGCAGCAGCCATCAGGCGCGCCGTCGTCTTGTTTGGCTTGGTCATGGTAAAGTGGTGCCACATGTCCAGTTTGGCTTGGCTTTTGAGCTGGCTGTGCACCAGCGGGGTGAGCAGTGTCTGTAGCAGGCCAGCCGGAATGGCGATATGCAGTATAGAGGTGGCAGCGTCCAGTAGTAGCATCAACCATGTCGTGTAGGGGATCCGCACATATAGACGTCTGCTTTCGCCATCCACCAAGCTCGGAGGGTCGCGGAAACCGTTGACGATCTGGCGCAGGGCCCTGGCGAGTATCTGGAGCTCCAGTTTCTGGACACCGTGTACATGCATCGCCTGTACCAGCCCTGTCAGGCCTGCAGTGTTTTCAGCCTTGGTGAGGAAGAGGGTGCAGTGCATATTTTGCAGACCAAAGTGTCGGCAAAATTGATTGACCAGATGTTGCAATCCATGCTGCTGGTAGATGGCGTCGGCGAATTTGACTCGGCGCCGGCGGACCCACTCCGCCTCGGCCAGATCAAAGCCGACATGATCCATTATCGGCGGATAGTACGGGTAGGTGCCGTGAAGTAGCGACGTAGCGAGCCAGATGGCGTGCTGGGCGACAGTGTTACTCTGCACGTCCGTCAGCGTCTGTTCTTGTACTGTCATCCTACCCGCTTTGGCGAGGAGATCGGTCCAGTTGTTGTGCCTCCTTTTCTCGTTGGTGTATTCGTCGGGGCTGAGAAGATAGGATACGCCTTGGCTGGTGCGGCTTAACAGATAGGGTGTGCTGTGTTGGGGCTCCCGCGTCCGGGTGCCGCTGGCGGTTTCCATAAACGGCCGGGATGGAGTCGCTTTCTTCGGGCGGCATGGAGCCTCCGTGTCCGGACGGGATGGCGTCGCCGTGTTCGATCGCCCTGGCGACTCGTCGTCTGGGCAAGGTGCAGTATCAGCCCTAGGGCGGAAAGAAAGCTCAAGGTTCTGGCGGCGTAGGATCGTAGTGCTTGGGTGGAAAGGGGCCTCGGCGTGATTTTCACTGTCCATGTCCGTTCGATTAGCGAGCGTGGTCGTAGCAGCTATGGTCTGCGGCTGGCATTGGCGGGGTATGTTGGGCGTCTTGACGTTGTGCCGTATTGTGTCGGCAGCGTTGTTTGTCTCGTCCCACGAGGTAGTTGAGGCAATGTCGTCCGAAACCATCGCATCGTCCTGTGCGTCGTTGTGTGTCGGGGGTAGATGAGCGTGGCTCAAAGTAGCCGGGTGGCCGGTGGCAACTCGGGCGACGGGACCGTCTTTGTCGAAAGATGCGGCGGTGGCATTATTATCACCGTCTGCCAGTGTATCCGCACTCGGTTGGGTGTCTGCTTTGACAGGCGGTGAAGCCACTAATTCGAGACGCAGTGGCTCCCGTGCAAATGCAGGAGTGACAAATCGGGACTGGTCCACTATCTTGCGCAGCTGCTTTAGTTCGCCTTCACTCATTTGGCAGCGATGTTGCTGGCAAAAGGTGTGGGCCCGGGCCAAGATGTCGTCCGGTGCCGCAGCTACCAGTACTGTCCAGGTGCGTCCATGTAAGCCCATGGTCCCAGAAATGCTGACCTGGCCGTGCGAGATGTTGGAGCCGATAAGGATTCGAAAATCGGTGTCCGGTACGTCTTCGGGGATGTTGGAGATCAGGATTGCCTTTCGTGGCTGATTCCTGGTCGAGGCGAGCGGTGGCATTGGGATGTGTGGTCAGGGATGTTTGTGCGTGGTGTGTGGTGGCGGAGGTGCCTAGACTGGCAGCGGTTGGGAGGTCGGAGAAGGGTCCGGAAGAAGGGGCAAAGAGCCGGTTACTGGGCGTTTTCTTTGTAAGCTTCGCAAAAGAGTCGAGTGGCCAAAGGCCCTTTGTCCGTGAGTCCTGGTGCCACGGTGGTGGCCATAGCAAGGGGTCGCCTTTGGTCCGCCGCTTGGATGAGCGGTCGGAGGTGGTAGGCGGACGGACTGCATGTTCCCTTTGTGGTCTGCAGGGCGTTTTGCAGCAGCGTGCAACGACTGCGAGGGTCAGGCCACTTTGTCTGGTGCTGTAGTGAAGTTTCACTGGTCAACGTCCTCCCTGTGCTTTGTCGCTTCTGTTGGTGCATGTCCCTCTCCCGCTGTGGGCCGTCCTGTTCACGGGCGCGGCAGTGGTCTTTAACTGCTCCGACTTTACTTTGTTCCCCTTTAGTTAGATCAAGGTGGGAAGAGGTAGAGTAATAGAATTGACAAACAGGGCGGATGACTAGGGACAGGTGCATGGCAGGATGGTCCGGGAAGGAGCTGGAGCAAGCATAGCATGGCTCGGCTGGCAGCGGGAGAGAGCAGTGGAGAGGCGCGGGCAAGGAGAAGAAGGTCTAGGGGGATCGGCGCATGGAGGACATTGTACTAATAGCCGCAGTTGATAAAGAATTCGGAAAACCATTCGTACCTGTCATGGTCGAATACCGAGAGGCCGTCCAGATCTTCGGTGAGCGTCTGGATCATAAACGTGGCGTTTTCTTGATATGCCACGCGGATCTTGCATATGGTGTCTCGGGAACATTGGTCGTCGAGGGGCGTGCCGGCAGCGGCGCAGGTGGCACAGGTATGTCCAGTGTCAGGTGTTTGCGGCGCCTCCTTTGCCGTGCATTCATGGCCGAGTCTTCCGCACTGGGAGCAGGCATCGGGCAGTCCAACAGCGCAGTGGACGCGGAGAGGCGCGCTCCGCTGGGGGTCGTGGAAGGGTCTTTGTTTGCGGCCCATCGTTGGATATGTCTGGCCGATCATTTGAGCAGCGCGTAGGGGCGAAGCATACGACATTTTGATCGTGTATCCTTCGGCAGTTTTGGCAGTAAGCAGGCTGGCCTCAGGAACCTGCGGCAGTTGTCGCCATCCGCTCATGGCGAGGAGGATCCACGGTCGCTGGTCGTGCCCTGTTACTTCTGTGTATAGCGACGATAGTGGATGGTATTGTCCAAAGCAGTCGGCGTTTGGTACAGGACGTGCCTCGCGTATGGGTAGCAGCGGCACCCAGCGATGCGCTCGGGCCCAAGCGAGAAAGGCGTGGCTGCGGTCGACAAAGGCAACTTCAAATTCAACCATGTCTTGTGTGTCGTCGTTTTGGTGGCGCCAGATGCGAAAGGCTGCGCGGTACGGCTGTACCCATGCGTAATATCCGTGTGGGCAGGGTTTTGTCGACGGGGGAGTCATTTGCTGCAAAATAGTGTTCATGCGGAAGCGGATCGTGCCAGGTGGACGTCGACCCCGGATGCGGATGCAGTTGCCCGGCTTGGGAGTCGTCGTGGGCGGGAGAGTAGAGCGCACAGCGTGCATCGTTCCGCGGCATCGTTCGGTCAAGCTCACCGTGCCGCTGAGACGATGGGACGTAGCTAGGTGTTCTTCGTTCCCGTCCTGCCAAACCGACAGTGGGATCCATCCTGTCTCCTCGCATTGTGGTTCGACAAAGGCAGACGGGTGGGGGCGAAGCTGGCAGTCGAATCGGGTAAGGTCAACCGTAAAGGCCCCAAAATATGGCCTTGCGCCGCCTGCTGTGCGGATATGAAGCATTTCCACCTTACAGTATCGTCGAAGCCACCGCTTGATATAGGCTTTGTGATCAGTACTTCCGACTAATGACCGCAGGACAGGACGAATCCTGTCGTTGAGCATCGTGGTGCTCACCAGCTTGCCTAACAAATCGCTCGCTACCATGTTGAGCAGTGTCATCCATTCGCAGTGGCGCAAGTTGGCAAAGCTCCATAAGAGATCCGGGTGAATGGTGGCAGGGGCTTGGCGGACAGTGTCGATCACGCGTAGATAGGCGCCAGCCAGCGTCTTGTAGTCGTTCGTGGTCATGTCGGTGCCAGGATTTCCGATGATGCCAGTGGGCTGCTTGCGCGAACGGAAAGGCAGTCGATCAAAAAAGTGAGTAGCATGTATGCGTTGCAGGCGAAAGTGCGTACAGAACTCGTCGACCAGTTCTTGTAGGTGCTCAGGGTGCCTTAGGGCAATGAGAAACGTCCGTTCTCGCTCCTTGACCCAATTCAGCTGCTGTCCTTGTAGGCGGGGTGCTCCCGCCCTCTTGAAGCTGTGTGGGCTATACCACGGCAGCTGTCCGAGGATGTACTGGCAGGCATAGTCGAAAAGTAATGTAAAGGGCTGCTGGGTCTGGTGTCGAAGCTCCGGGACGGAAAAGGTCAGGTTGAGATGATCGTAGATATTGAATGGGGAGTCAGAATTGCTGCCGTACGGTGTATCGGTGCCGATCTGTGGCCATTCTAGACAAGTGTGCCGTCGTAGAAAGGGGGCGCCGGTATGTTCTGCAGTGGTACTTGACAGGGTGGTGACGGTGTCGGCGTCGCCTGGCGCGGGGACCGGAAGGTCATCTTGTGCAGAATTGCCAGACGCAGGGTCAGCTACACGGTGGGTGGACAGGCTGGCGCTGTCGTTGCTGGGCTCCTGCCCTTTGTCTGTTTCCAAATTCTCATTGTCAATGGATCCCAAAAAGCCCTTTTCGTCTGTTTCAGACACGTCGTTCTCGTCGGATCCTGACACGGCGTTGTCATCTGTGCTGTTGACTGAGGGGGCGTTGGGATCGCTCGCTTCGTCGCTTTCGGTCTCAGGCCTATAATCGTCGGCACTGCCGACGGAGTCGTCGTAGAGATTGTCGGCGTCATCGGAACCGTTGAATTCGTCGGCGTACCCAAAGTCGTTGGCGTCGTCCAAATCGTCAGCGGTTTCAGGATCGTCGGCGTTGTCAGAGAGGTCAACATTCTCGGAGCCAGCGATGCTGTCGTCCAAAAGGGCAGGGGTAGCCTGGTCCACAAACCCGTTCTTCGCTTCTCCAGACATTTCGTGGTGGACGGGGCGCATCATGCTGTCCCTCGAAGAAGGCTCCCCGTCGGCTTGTGAAGTGGCCATGGATCGATCATCCTGATCGTCTTCCTGCTTGAGGCTGGCATTGCCCAGAGCTGCGTGCGGGGTAGCAGCGTCCGGTTCCTCCTTGACGGACGGCATTCCCTCTGAGGTGGAGGTGTCGTCTTGGCGTCGGTCCGCTAGGCGTTGAGGTCGTTGAGCGGGGCGAAGGGCCCGCCGAGCAGATTCGTCCCCCTCAGGTATCACTCTAAAGTCGGCGCCGTGCATACGGCTGGCCCGACGGCTGCGGCCTAGGCACCATGCTCCAGCCTGCCGGATGGTGAGGCTGTGTAACTGGCTGGCTTCGTCGAACTGGACCTGTATGCCCCCGTGGTGAAGGTCTTGCTGTAGAGTAGAGAGGCAATGCAGGAAGGACGGCAGCACAGCGGGCGCAACCCCAGCAATATGAACTGTGGGCTTGTTGGGCATGATAGCGGTGGAGTGTTGGAGATGTAATAATGTCTGTCCAGGTGGGCTGTGTGTTTGGTGCGGTGGTGAGTGGGGGCCAGGCGGAAGGCGGGTAGGCTTGCGCTCCCCTTAAAAGCCATGAGGCGGAGCCAGCTGGGTTGGGATGGAAGGAGAGCAGTCGGACAGCCTCAGAAGGTGAGCGCCAGACTTGAATCGTTGCGTGCTTGCGTGCGTGCAGTGTATATCCAGTCGAGGTCATGCTTGTGGGCGGTATGGCCGGCTTGAGCGGCCGCGTGGCTGGGTTCGGACAAAAGGGCGGAGACGCCTTCCCTAAGGAGACAGCCCGCTAAATGTGCATGCTGTCGGCGCCGCCGTGCATGATGCATGGGCTGAGGCTCTAGCCGCGGCGCCATGTTGCCAGTGAACCTTGCGCCGTACTCGGGTCTGGTGCCAATGTCAGTGGTTCCCTTTGTGTGTGGCCGTTGCTGTCCCTTTGTGCCTGCCAATTAGCGCGGTTGGTTGGAATTTGGCGCGTGGGAAGTACTGGGATTTGAAAACGAGCGTCGTGCCTCCTCTGCCCAAGGGACGAGGCACAGGACGCTCTTTAGCAGTTTGCACTGGCATAAAGGGGTTTCCCCATCGAGTAGCGCTCGTCCAGCGAGGGCGGTGGCAGGGATCGAAGACGATGTTCAAGCTGCTAGTGTGTCCTGCAAGTGTGATGCTTGCTCAGGCAGTGGCACCATTGCATCTACGTCTGTGGTCACGGTGCATTGTCAATGGCGTCTGGCTTTTAGGCGGGGCAAATATATGATTATGACGTAGCAAGTACGCAGAGTCTTGAATTATCGTCATCATATTGGTAGCAGAGCTAGGGTTCGTCCTGGGGCTGCGCACTCAGGTGAGCAGTAATCACAACATAAAAGGCTCAGCTTCTGGTAGGCCGGCCAGATGTCAAAGCATCATCACTGGTAAAAACTGCCTTCAGGGGCTAAGCAGAAGACATTCAGATGCTTAAGCAGGATCGCAACAGCCAGTCTGGTAGACCAAAACCAAAGCAGTGTTGCTGCTTTAACCACTGGCTAATTCACCAGAAGTCGCGCTTTTATGTTGTGAATGCGTAATTTACGGACTTCTGTTTGGCTCAAATAAATGCGGTCTTTAATATTCATCAATAACAGACATTATCATATGGGGATCATGGGAGCGGCTAGCGAAAGAGGTCAGTTCCAAGCTTATGGAGGGCAATAGCAAGGCAAGGGGGATGGTGGGCATCGACAGAGTATCCCGGGGACGGATGATGGAGGGCTGTGGGCCGGCGTGCTAAGCGGTTCTAGGGGTGCCTTCGCATTCAAGTGAGTCCGGCGCGGTGGAAGAGGTCGGAACCGCCGGGAGCAAGGCAGATGAATTCGTTGCCGTTGGTCAGCCATAGGACTCGGGACAAGTTACTTGTGATCTTTGTGATGGCTGTCGCTCGGAAATTTATAACGTCAATTGCCGACTGGATGTGGGTCTGGATCAGGGGTCCATCTCCCATGCTGCGAGCGCAGTTCACGACAGCTTTGGCGCCGGAGGTGGTGTTCCGTATATGGCGGCCATGGTCCAGCGTTGTGCGTCGGGCCGTTTGCGCCAGAATGTGAAAGCCGGGGTAGCAGCAGGGCGTAAAAGCGATCCGCAGCGGTAGTGTCAAATTCTCGATGCGTTCCAGCAATTCGAGAGGGGTCCTGGGCGCCCTTAGTGAAGGTTCGTGCACCGTCATCATGTGGTCGTACGCCTTTTCCCAGTATTCAGCAACCGACTGTCCCGTCGTTCCGAGAGGCCGGATGACAAAGCGATAATCGGAGAGCGTGGGCGACGCCTGGAGCAGGCTCGTTGCCAGGTGGTCCATGCAGAGGGGAGCATCTCCATCCTCATCGCTGTGCGGATCGAACCGTTGGTTATTCCCCACCAGTATGCATCCGTGGAAGCTGGCGCAAGGCATCTCGTTAAAGGCGTCGGACGAAGGCGCGGAGGATGTGTCGGGGGAGTGTGCGAGTGACTCGTCGCGGGAGAGCCCGAGCGACAATTCCGGGAGCTCGGGCGTGTTGCTGTCGGGCGAATGCTTTGATTCACGGTGTGGCACGGGAGTTGAGAAAGTCGGCAGGGCCCAGCGGTGGTCGGGGAGATGTGTGCTATTTTCGTTTGAGAAGAGGGATGGCATGGCCGTAGCCTCTTCTTGTTTGATGGCAGTGC
This sequence comes from Tranzscheliella williamsii, assembly GCA_023212725.1. Taxonomy (NCBI): domain Eukaryota; kingdom Fungi; phylum Basidiomycota; class Ustilaginomycetes; order Ustilaginales; family Ustilaginaceae; genus Tranzscheliella; species Tranzscheliella williamsii. The sequence continues at coordinate 104,435 of JALBYF010000055.1, read as the reverse complement.
TCCGCATGGTAAGGGAGGTGGCGGAGGGTAGATCATCGCTTGACTGCACGGTGGAGGCAGGGCCTGGGCGCTGGGCGGAGCGAGGGCGGAGCTGGTATGGACAACCCTCAGAAGGGAGGGTAGGTTCGGAGCGTCGGGGGCGCGGCATTATGGGCTGAGGCTGTAGACACGTGAAGCGCGGAGCACCTGGTATTTATCAAGAAGGAAAGATGGGGCAGGTTGATGCAAGTGGGAGACGGAGGAATGAGACGTTCCGGGCCTCCTGCATTTATGGTAGTCCTTGCTTCTTTGTGCAGGGCGCGATGTCGGCAGTTCGAGTAGATGGACAGGTCAACGGTGGCTGGGCTGGGTGGTTAGGATGATAGGTGCAAAGCCGGAAGACAGCGCCGCTTTTTACTCCGTGTTGGAGAGTTCGCATAGAGCAGTGTGTAGGATGCGCTCTTTCGTGCGTGGACTGCACCCTGCGGCTGGGCGCAGGTTTGCATCAGCTGTTGCTGCAGGGCCCGCATGATGGAGAAAGCAGCAAACATTCTAGGTGCACAAAGGGCTTCAGAATCCTCGTCCTCTAAGTTGGCCAGGCACCTGAAAGCTTCCAAGTGTTCGGATAGGCGAGGAAGCTGGTCGGATTCGGGGCGGCGGTGGGGCCGCGACATGTTCATTGATTGTATGCGCCCCAATGGTCGGCGCAATATAGTTTTGCCTATGCATAGTGGTATCAGCATTCAAGGGCTCCGTGATGCACATCGTCGGGCGGTGAAGACGTATGCTTAGTAGCCATTCCAAACGGGCCACTTTCAAGTACTTTTCGGACCCGGTTTCTCAGGTCAGGTGGTGCATAGGTCACTCTAGTGTGGTTCTTAGGGCAACTCGGTCCATCGTGTGTTGCGAAGATGGGAGGTTGGCTCATATACGTAGGCTTATATTGGCGTTGTATCAATTGTCGAGGTTGCACAGACACGTGATCAAGTGTATTCAGTTGAGGGAGGTAGGTTTCCACAAAGCAGCACAGATCTGCGTAGGGGAGCCAATGGCGATAGTTCTGAATGTTGGAGCATGCTATCATTCGGCGATGGGGGTAGATCTTGTATACAGACTTGGTCATTGGGTTGTGTTTGGGCAGGCAGGTCAAGGTTCGGGCATACATTCAGGTGTGGGGTTGATCCAAGAGAAGAGGTGTGGTGCCAATTCGGGAGATAGGTGGGGGGCCGATTCGGTAGATGGGGTGCCGTGTTATCCGGGTCGTTGTCTATATAGGAAGCGCCAGCGTCAAGCATCTTGAAAAAGCAGAGGCCGGATTGAGCCGGGAACCGGTATAGATTCCTCTTTCAGTGGCCGTGTCGCATCCTGCCGAGGTGGAGTGGGGCCTGATGATTGTGATTCTAGTGGAGTGGGGCCTGATGATAGTGATCCTAGTGGAGTGGGGCCAGATGATTGTGATCCTAGGTAAGAAAAGGAGGAAGTCCAGAGAGACTCGAGCTTAGTTCAAGTTGAGGGAGATCTTGGCGCGGTTTTTTGGCATCTCGGTCGAGGGGATCGGGGCAGTTTTCTGCCTTGTGGCCAGTGTTGAGGCAGCGGAAGCAGCGTTTTCGGGTGCAGTCGGCAAAAGTGTGGCTGGGCCCGCTAGTGTTTTTGCAGAAGCTGCAGCGGTCGCCGCGCCCGGTAAAGTGGAGCACATGCTTGGTGTTGTCCAGCTCGACATAGGACGGAAGCTTGTCTGGGCCGTAGCTGCTTTTACGGTATCGGGCTAGCATGAGGAGAGTCCCGGTGAAGCGCCGCTTCGGCGTATCCGTGCCGTATAGTCGCGTAGAGGCCCAGATGTCCGTGATGGTGATAAAGGCCCCAGTGGTGTGTTGGATTGCAGCCATCACTGTGTTCAAGTTAGAGTTTGGCTTGATGTTGTTGATCTTCAGGACGGTGAAGCGCGGGGGAAGGGGCGCGGCGCTGTAGGCAAGGTCCAGCGGCCGGTTATTCCATGTGAGGGCTACCTTGGCAGCGGCCTCATACCCTTCGACCGTCTTGAATTCCACCTCAACATAGCGCTTGCGGTCGTTGGTGGGCGGGAAGAAGGTGGAAATGGACTCGCTCGGGATACCTGCCTGCTCCATTAGGTACAGAATCTTGGCTTCCACTCTGCTGTGCTCTTCAGCCTTTTGGGGAGGCGCATGGAAGCGCCATCGGCGACTGCCGGAGGCTACCCCGTTGGTGACGCTCGGGTCAGCCAACTCGGTGGGGGGAAAAGGAAATGCAGGGCTGCCCTGGTAGATCGGGTATAGGATCGGCTTGTCGAGCTGGAAGTCATCGTGGTCCGCGTTGCCAAGTTCTTCTTCCTCAATCAGGTCGATCTCCTCTTCGTCTTGGTCATGAGCGAAGCGCGAATAGTAGACCTGGGAAAGTGCGGTGCCAGTTTGGGCTTCTCCATCGCCAGATGCCGCAGTAGCAGTTGCCCCGGCGGTCCCAGGCGGAGCGTGAGTGGGGGCATGGACCGAGGCTGCGGTGCCTGGGGGCGGCCCGGGGTTGGTGGCGGGAGGATCAGCACCAAAGGCGAAGGGGCCAGTGGGTAACATTGTCTCAGCCACAGCGTCAATGCTCTGCTGAGCAACAGCAGCGGTGGTGCTGACAGGGCTCAGCGCGACGGCGGGGTGCGGCGCGGCCGTAGTAGCGGGCAATGCCGTCTCGTCGCTTACCGATGGGGCAGACGCGTTTGCAGCCGTACCAGCAAGGCTGGAGGCGGCAGCGTCGGTCATGTTCTCATCATCTGGTTCGCGCGCCGCCTGACTCTGGCGACCCTTCTTGGGGGGAGTGTCGTTGGACATGGACATGGAAGAACCAGGTCTAGTTCTAACCGTGCCGCTCCGGGCGACCTCAGTCGCGTTGGCTGTGGCCTTGGACGCGTCTCTTGCTGCCGCACTGGCTGCAGCGCTTGTGACGGCGCTGGTCCGTTTGGTGCTAGGAGGGGGTGTCTTGGGGTTCATGGTGCTGAGATCCGTAGGGTGGATAGGCGCGCTGGTAGATAGGGGCGTGTTGGGCTCGTGAGGTGCTGTGGAGTGCAATGATTGAGGCGGATGGAGTGAATGAGTGGGAGATGGGGTATCACAGCCAACACCGCCGGTTTTATGCCTTTCGCAAATGTACTAGGCCATTAGAAACGGGTGTAGACAGCGTTGCTGGCAGTACGCCAAGAGGGCGAATTACTGTTGCAGTCTTGAGCCTTGCCTGTGTAAGCTTGCGCAGTTTGGTTGTCTGCGCTCCCTGGCAAGTTCCAAGGTATGGGTGCGGACTGAACCAAAGGTTGCCTCGAGCAGTAGATAACAAAGGGTAGGTGAGGATTCCTGATTTGGAGGCATGATTTTCCCATTGTTTGGTTCGGGGGGCCCAGTGGGTGCAGAGCAGGTGATTTTTGGGCAGTTTGAGGTCACGTCCCTTTGTGCCAGATCAGAGAAAGTTAAATACAGTATTTGCCGGATCAGGGAGAATCAAATACCTCGAGGTCCGTGGCCGGCCTGCTTCCTCGTGGCTTAGCTGGTGGCTGGCCGCGGACGCGGGGATGCGTGATGCGGGCGTCGCGCGCATGCATACAGTATGTCACATCGGGCCGAATCCAAGCAGCAGTGTGTATATTCTGAGACTGCCACGCAGCTACGATCTGCACAGATACTGTAGTGCGGGGGCGTCGTCAGCGACGTTACGGCAGTGCCCTTTATTCGAGTCAAACTATAGAACAGTTGTGAGTGGGTCGCAGCGTGAGGAAAGTAGCAACATAGGCACTCTGGCGATCCCCTTTGCGTCCGCGCTCGGACGAAGGATCTGGGCGGATGTTCGGTGTTATTGCAGCGGTGTTGCTGGTTGTGCTGCGGTCGAGACAAAGGGATCAAAGTCACGACCGACACGGTATCTGAACAGGAGGACAAAGGGGTCAGAGTCACGGCTGACCCGGTATCTGAACAGGGAGACAAAGGGGACAAGATCATAGCTATCCCGTCGCTATACCAGGAAGACGTAGCAGGCGACCTGGTAGCTGACCCGGGGTTGGAGCTGGGAGACAAGTCTCCGGCGACGGGCGCCCAGTAACAGTGTGATTTGGTCATTCCGCAGCGCCTTGTGCTAGACACAGGGACTGTGTTTGAGATGAGGTTTGTAGCAAGGCAGGGAGACGTGTCTCCGGCGACGAGCGCCCAACATCTGTCCTGGCGATGATGAAATGCAATCGACCACTGCTGGCAGCCAACAAGACGGCCACGGATCGAGGAAGGGGAAAGCTCTGAAAGGTAGACCGGTACTTGAGCGGAGGTGAGACCAATACACATGCCGTTGAAGATGCGGCCAACGATCAGCATGCCGATGTTCTGGCAGGCGCAGGTGATGACGGAGCCGATGACCCAGAGAATGCAGCCGAGGAAGATGGCGTAACGCCGACCGAACTTGTCGGCGACGATGCCGGAGAAGAGCGCGGCGATGAAGGAGCCACCTGCCATGGAGGCAGTGATACCTCCTTGTACATCAGCATTCGGGCCGGGATTGCATAGCGCGCCGGGCCGCTCAGGACATTCGTGCGTCTCGCCGCTGGGCCCGAAGTAGGTGAGGTAGTTCGGCGACGCGATGATGGCGGACATGGAAGAGATGTCGAAGCCAAAGAGCAGCCCGCCGATGCAAGCGAGCGCCGTCAGCAGGTACGGGTTGGCGATACGTCTCATGCTGGCTGCTGCTGTCGAAAGGGCGGAAGATGTCGCTGCAGACAGCCAGGCCAGGACGGATGCTTGAGACGGAGCCCGAATTTATACACTAGCAGCTGGGGCTTCTTACCTAGCAGTAGCGTGGAGTCGAGCGCGGGGTGGACCAGGTCGAGCACATTGCATTGCATACATGGGATCTGGCGAGGCGTCGAGGTTGCATGGAGGAGCTGCCTTGCCAAGAAGCTAGGACCCAATGGGGAACCGGCCAGGCTGAAATAACCACCGTAGGCAAGGAAGCGGAAAAACACCGCTCGGCACCGTGAGCATGCTATATGTCTTCTGATCTCGTCCTCAAAAACCGCAAGCGAATGATGGCAACTCAAGAGGAAGGGCAGCAACGGCGTTAGCGCCGACACGCATGAACACCCCTCGCTTGCCTCGGTTACCAGCAGCGGCACTTACTAGGCGAGAAGAGCGAAGCGTCGCGTTCAGTGGTGAGGAAGGCGTCCAGAACGAAGAGGCAACTGGCCAAGGCCCTTAAGCTCTGCTTGCCCTGCTGTGCTCGGCTCGGATCATGTAGTCCGACGAACAGCGAAATATCGTATCCGGCGGGAGTCTCAGGCACGACCACGTAGCTGCGCCCGCCAATGTGTGCGTGTCGTGGTGTTCCCCGCCGATGCGCCTTCGGTGCCGTATGAGGTGCTGGGGGACGGGAAGTTTGATGGCAGCCACGATTGCGGGAATCGCCTTTGCGCTGGTCTATAGGAGAATCGTATAGTCAGACGATTGGTGCGACGAAGGCGAAGGGGTCAGAGCGTTAGGGGTTGAGGGGTAGAGTAGGACAAGAAAGCCGGCCGACATATCCTCGGCTGAGACGAGGGTCCGGTCTAACAGTCGGATTGCAAACAGACACGGTGACCTACCACCCAAGGTTACGCCTCCAACTCGGCCAGGGCCTTGGACAACCCGTTTGGCAGCGACCTCGGCCTTGACCTGGGCACGCTGCCTTCGCGACCACCGAGGACTCACCCAAGACAGGTAGAGCTTCACGGTGGTCGCAGTAGGTTGCTCGCTTGTGGTGTGCGGCGCGGTGAGTGGATCCGGGGTGCGCTGCATTCGCGTGCGCACAGGGGCCAAAGACGAGGGACAGCCCCGTGGGGTCACGCAGAAGAGTGCTGAGCGTGTTCCTGCGCGAGATCGCTTGTGCGAAGCGACACAAGCATGTATGTGTGGCTGCAGCAGCGACAAAGCACGGGGAATTGTGCGCAAGAAGTCTGCGACGAAACCCGACAGCGGCGCGTGCCAAGGCCGACGAAGCCCTTCCCAGCGCGAACAGCGAGCCAGGCGAATAGCAGTCTTGGCGGTGATGGCGCGCTGCCAAGCTTTGAGCACTGCTGCCGACCTGGTCAAATGACCTCCCATGCTGCATAGACTGCGAAGGAATGCACGTTAGCCATGCTAGTTGCTAGGATCGCTCTGGATGTCCCGTCACGAGCGATCTACACAGAACGCTGGCCGGCTCGCGCGCATTGACGTGAGCACCGAGCTGCTGTGGAGGGTGCGAGAGACCCTGGAAAGCCGCTGTAGCGCGATCATCATGCCAGTGGATACCGTGAGACCTTGCGCGGACGGCACGGGCGCACAAAGGGACGGAAATCAGGATGAGAAACCAGAGAGTGGCATACCGAGGAGCCGGGCCGGCCTTTTTGACCGAATAGCCACAGCAGTTCCAACAACGGGTCGAGATGAATCTGGCATTTCCAAGCATAGTCTTGCTGGTACAGGCAAAATGAATCAGTGGACGGAAGCAGAGCAAAGAAACAGAAACCCTCATAGTGGATGACAGCCAACGCTGAGCATCGGAAAGGCGCCAACGACGGCCCTGGCCTAACCAAAGACTAGCTCTTCATCGAATAGCTCAATGAACTGGAGGCACGACGGTGTGCCAAACCGAGGCTCATGCGGTGTCAGTGACTACCTTTGCGGACGTTGTGGGGGCTGCAGTGGTGGGGGATGGGAAGGCTACTCACCTGTTCGTTCATTACGCGTACTTTGGGACCGGCGTAGCGACGGTACTCTTCGAGGATGGCGCTGAGGTTCCATCGCTGGAGCTTGCGGAAGCAACCTACGACGGTGCCTGTGCGGTGTCTGCCGAGATTGCACATCACCAGGACGGGGTAGGTAGCGGGCTGGACGAGCAGATGAAGAGCCTGAAGGACGACCTCCTCGGTGATGGGATCCCATGCGTTGGTGCTGTACAGCACGCCCAGATGGTGCAGCTGTATGTCCTGGTCCACGCAAAAGTCGAGGAAGCCAGGCTCAGGCTCTTCCGGCGCCAGCCAGATGACGCTCTTGAGCCCCAGCTTCTCGAGAAACGGAAAGTTGAGCTGGTCCGGCTGGCCAGACCGGTAGAAGTTCTCCTCCACCATCCCGTAGTTTGGCGGTGGCACCAGCATCCTTCCGCCTTCTCAGCGCGCCTGTTTGCACCGCTTGTCGGCAGCCGTGCCGTTCCCTCCTGTTGCGTCCTCGCTGTTGATGCGTCGTCGAGAGCGATCAAGCCAGCCAAGGCAATCACAGAATTGGCCATACAGTAGATCCTCACACTCTCATATGAATAAATCGCTGGGAATCACAATGATGCAGCGACGCATGCGCATCTTCCCGATTTGCACGATCTCACTGATTCTGTTTGTTAACCTAACACTGCTTCGCGTCGCTATCATTCCCCTTGTTCTTCCTTTCCTCCACTCCAAAAAGGTCTCTTGGCGGAAGACGGGAGTCGGTCCGGCGCCTCTTGTAAAAGCTGAGTCGTGATCATCCTTCTGACACATACACAACCAACACTCAACACCAACTCCCTTACAGCGGTGGCATCACTTTCTCAGCAATTCCCTCTTATCCTCTCTCGGTTGTGACAGCGTAAAGTGCGCCTTCCCAAGCGCCTCTTACCTTGCCGCTACCGCCTCGATGAGCCAGCCATCTTCACTCCCGGGACACTCTCGATCGTCGTGACAGGAGCTGGTCCCTTCCGTGCTCGCGAGAGTCGGCATGTCAGTGTTTCCTCTTTTCAATTTCGACAGCAGTAAACGGATCGAAGGCCTGCTATCTTTTCTGTAACGATCGTACGTCCGAGACGCGTTCTGCACGCAGAACTGAGTTGCCGCCGCCATGGGTGTTCAGGGCTTGTGGCACCTTTTGCAGCCTGTCGCTCGGCCCATCAGGATCGAAACCTTGGAAGGCAAGCGTCTCGCCATTGATTCATCTCTCTGGCTCTACCATTTCCAGATGGCTATGCGCGACAAGGAAGGCAGGACGCTCTCCAACGCCCATATCCTCGGCTTTCTCTGGCGCATTCTCAAGCTTCTCTTCCATGGTGTCCGGCCCGTCTTTGTCTTTGACGGCGGTGCGCCCGTGATGAAGCGCAAGACCTTGTCCGGCCGCAAAGCACGCAAACAGGGCGCCAAAGAATCCCATGCTCGCACCGCCGAAAAGCTGCTTGCTGCGCAGATGAGGCAAGCCGCCCTTCGCCACGTCGCCGCAGCCCCTTCTTCCTCGAATGCCGACCCGCAGCACCAGTCCGACCAAGAAGGCCTGGAGAGCAACACCGTTTATTATGACGATCTTCAGTCTGTCCGGCCCAAGGCGCTGGTTGCGCACGAGCTCCGAGCTACGGCCTCCCGCTCTCCAGGCACGTCTCGCCTCGCAGATACACCGCAGACCGATCGCGAAGCCAGTGGCTCTCCTTCCAAACCGCGAAAGGTAGACTGGCACAAGGACCCGTATGCTCTTCCCGCGATGGACCAAGACCTACACCAGCTCGCTTCCGCCGCTGCCAACGGCCGCAAAGGCAAGCGCAAAGACTATCGCTTCGCCACCGAAGATGAGCTCCGCGCTGTCATGAACACCATCGCGCCCGAAGATCTCGACACTACCTCGGAACTCTTTCGCAGTCTCCCGGCCGAACTGCAGTACGAACTCGTCGGAGACCTCCGCGCCCAATCGCGTATGACCTCGTACAAGCGTCTCCAGTCCATGTTGGCCACCGCCCCGACCCCCATCGACTTTTCCAAAGCGCAGATCGCCGGTCTGAAGACGCGTAACGATCTGACGCAAAAGGTGCTCACCGTAACCGACGAGATTGGCAAGGCCAACATCAAGGTGCCCATCCGTGTTGCTGGAGAACGCAACAAGGAATACGTACTCGTACGCAACTCGGGCGCTGAAGGGGGCTTTGTCCTCGGTGTTCGCGACGCTGGCACCAGCCACGAAAAGGCCATTGATGTCGACTACGAGCCGGAGGACATCGTGATCACCGACGATGAGAAGAACCCGTCCGATTCTGAACCCGAACTCGAGATGGACGAGGTTGAGATTCCCGTACAGACTCCTGCCTTGTCGGCAACCGCCCCGTCGGACCCCGAGATACAGGAGCTCCAAAAGGAGGCAGATCCTTACAGGCGCAAAGAAAAGGCATTGGAGCTGCTCCAGGCAAGAGCCCGCTACCATGCCAAGCAAAAACGCAAAGAGGCTGGTCTCGACGACGACCAAGACGATGCCCGCCCTCGCAAGCCGCTCAGGAGGGCAGGCGAGCGTCCCCTTTTCATCAGCAACCGATCGACGTCTGGAGGACCCAAGGCGGCCTCTTCTACCAGGTCGGCAGATACAGATTGGATCGATCTCGATGCTGAAGACGACGATGAGCAAAGTGGCTCGATCATAGACATCGACGCGATTGATGAAGACGAAGCCGAGGATCTTGCCCGCGCCCTGCACGAGTCGACAAGCGGGGACCAGCCGGAATGGCCTCAGCCTGAAGCCGACAGCTTGCGGTCCTACGGTCTCAAGCTCGCGCATCGCAGTGGCGAGCCCGTCTCGCTCCATGCGGCCATGAAACAACACAACCAGTCGCCGAACCTGATAACACGGCCGCAAGTGCCTGTGCCAGCAGCCGCTTCGGTCTCTCCCGTCGCAAGCAATGTGGACATAGCTGCCAGCGATGAGCTGGACGAAGGTGACTTTGAAGAGGTGGAGCTAAGGGCATCGAGTCCATTGCCAGAAGCCGAGATGGGTACGGCTGCTCGGAAGGATGAAGAAGCTGGCTTACCTGGGCGTCCAGAGACCACAGACGGAACGTCTCACCACGTGCCACCGCGCAAGAGTCTGGCCGGAAGCCTACGCGCAGCACGCCGCTCCTCTTCACAGCTCCGGCATGAGCAGCCTGCCCTGGCCACGGCCTTGCCAACAACAGAATCCTCGCCGCCCTCTACGCCCAGTGATGCTCTCAATGCTGCCAGCCTCGAAGCAGAGGCGGAAGCGCCTCCAAGACGGGACGCAGCACAGACTTTGCCAATATCCGCCCATCGTATGGGTCCGCCATCCCGGTCGGCATCTCAACAGCGCTTGCCGACCATCGCTGCACGACACCAAGACCCATCCTCGGCTGCGCAGTTGTCCCCTCTCGAGCTGACCCAAGGCAGAGAAAAGCCAGCGGACGCCTCTGAATCATTGGCGCCGGGCGCTGCCACCGACGACCGTTTGGCGACGACAAGCCAAAGAACAGTGGACTTGACCGTTACGGAAGCCCTTCCGCCTGCAGCCGTAGGCACCGGCAACAAAGACGATGACGTACAAGTTCTTGAAGGTGGCCCGCCGCACGACGCGTCAGCACGCTCCGCAGGCCTCTCTTCACCTGCAGTGGACAACCGTCCTGGACAGATTGACACACTTCGGATTAAGCCCCACAAGGACCGGGAAGAAGTCGCCACCGCTGCACAAACACCGCCTCTTTATGGAAAAGTGAGGGACGATGTTACCCCCTTGCCGCGGACTCCAGACGAAGTCAACGAAGAGATCAGATTCGTGTCAGAGCCAGAGATTACACCGATCTCACTGCGAGATCGTCAGACGACCCAAGGTGGCGATAGAACCAATGTGGAGCTCGACAATCTGCCAGCTGTAGCGAACGAGATGGCTGGGTTCGACAAGGGCGATACTGTTACCGAGTCGAGTCGAGTAGAAGAGGTCGTAGAAGCTGATACCCTGGCAAAGCAACCAGGCACTCCCCATGAAGAGGTTGCAAGTCGTCAGGGAACACCGGTCGACTGGTCGCCTACTCCATCGCCTGAGCCTGAACCCATTGTGATGGGCGCTGACGGCTTTCCTCTTCCCACGGCCGAAGAGCTGGAAGCTCTTGATGCGGAGGACGAGCAGGAGATCGCACGGCTCAACGCTGACTCGAACGAGTTTGTCGCCTTCTTTAGCGCAACCAAAGGGCGCAGTCTTGTCGATGTACAGAGGGAGGTCGACTCCGAGGTGAATGCTCTGCGTGCTGAATTTGCCAACAGTCGACGGTCCGAGGAGGACATCACCAAGCAAATGGCCCAAGAAATCCAGATGATGCTGCGGCTGTTCGGCCTGCCGTATATTACCGCGCCTATGGAAGCCGAGGCTCAGTGTGCCGAGCTCGTCTCGCGCCGCCTCGTCGACGGCATCATCACGGACGATAGCGACGTCTTCCTCTTTGGAGGCACGCGAGTCTACAAAAACATGTTTAACAACCACAAGATTGTCGAATGCTTTCTGCTCTCGGACATGCAGCGCGAGCTGGGTCTGGACCGCGAAAAGCTTGTCCGGCTCGCATATTTGCTGGGCAGCGACTACACCGAGGGCCTCGCCGGCGTTGGTCCGGTGGTGGCGATGGAGCTGCTTGCGCTCTTTCCCGGGCAAGACGGCTTGCTCAAGTTCCGGGACTGGTGGAAGCGGGTGCAGATGGGACAGGACAGTGATGAGCACACGCGCGGCAAGACGATGCGTAGGATCAAAAAGAACTTGCGCAACAAGGTGTATCTGGAGCCCTCTTGGCCCGAGCCCGAGGTGTTGGACGCCTACTACCAGCCGAGCGTCGACGAGAGCGAGGAACCCTTTGCCTGGGGGCTGCCCGATCTGGACAGCTTACGAACTTTTCTTGGCGAGTATCTGCACTGGCCGGTGCCCAAGACCGACCAGTACCTCTTGCCCATCATTGAACGGCAGAACGCAAGGACCCGAGCCCGCGGAAATCAGAGCACGCTCGACCGGAACGGATTCTTCGACACGTCGGCAGGCACAGGTATCTATTCTGGGCGCAAGAAGATTACATATGGTAGCAACAGGCTGCAAGAGGTGATCAACGGGTTCAGGGCCGCCAACAAAGGGAAAGCAGCAGCGCATGGCACTGCCGCCAAGCGCAAGAAGAAAGGCAGCGGCCCTGGCGCCGCGGTGCCCAAGAAGCGCGGCGACCGTGCTCACCCGGTTACCAGCAGCGAGGCGGAGCGCATGGCTGGGCACGGACCACGGGCGCGAGACGGGTCGTCGTCGCTGTCGTCCTCGGACGACGACGAGGTGGCGTTTGTCGAGGCGCGGCCGGCGGCAAACGTGCCGGAAGAGATGCTGGGCAAAGAGATGGCCAAAAAGCGGCCGATCGTGCGGCGGGAGGAAGCCGTGCATGCCGGCACCAACGAGGACGAGGAGACGGCAAGACGTGCTGAGCTAGACGCCGCGATCGAGGCGCTCGAAGGGGCTGGTGCCACGGCCGCCCCAGCGGGCCGAGGGCAGACGGCCACCGCGGGGCCGTCGACGAAAAAGCCGGCTGCAGGCACCAAGACGCGCAAGCGCGCGGGTGCGCAGCCCGCCGTCGCTACGGACCCCGGTCTCGGCGACGCTGCCGCGGCTGGGGGCCAACCGGCGATAAGGATTGACAGCTCCAGCTCGAGTTCCGAGGCCGACGAGTGGCGGCCGCGCGCAGCAGCACAGCCCGGTGCTGCGGGCGCGCGCGGTCGGGGCGGGCGGGGCGGCCGAGCGCGCAGCAGAGGAGCGGCGCGCGGCGGACGAGCGGCACTGCATGCCGCACGGAACATGTCGCTGGACGACGTGCACGCGCTGCCGCCGAGCCGGAGCCCGAGTGTCGACGCCGGGCAGCTGCGGGCGCGGAGCCGGCGCTCGACGAGCAGCAGCACACGCTAGCCCCCTGCCCGCCCGCCCACATCTGTAGCATAACACCGACGCACCAATGGAAAGACAGGACGCAGCCGCGGCGGGGGATATGGCGTGGCGCTCGTGCTCGGCAGTGGCGGCGACGGTGGCGGTGGCATTACGGGCTGGTGGAGTGGCTGGTGGCGCCCGCGAGCGCACGGTGCGCGGCGCGGGCGGCGTGCTGCGCGTTGTCGAGGCGCTCTTCCTGGGTGACCGCGCGGCGAGAGGTGGTGATATGCAGCTCGTGCGGCGGGGAAGCAGCCCGCACCCTCGTGCGCGTCCCCGCCCAGACCGCCGCGACGACGCCCGCCAGCACCACGAGCAGGATCACATCGCTTAACATCGTTGTGCACGCAGGATACGATGGTGCTATGGTGCAGTGGTGCGATGGTGCAGTGGTGCGGTGGTGGTAGTAATGAAGCAGCCCACATCGCCGACGCGTCGCCCATACGCGCACACAGACGCATTCGACTCCCACGTGCGCTTGCACTACACTCCCACCCACACTGCCATTCCCGCTTCCACTCGCACTCACGATCTCAAGACCGGGTTCGGGCGACTTCATTGGGGCTTACGCGTTGGGCGGCGGCTCGGACTTTTCGACATCGGCGGAGGCGGGGTGGCGGCGGGCGCGGCGCTGTTTTTTGGCGGCGTACCACTGGCGGCCCTCCTCCTTGCGCTGCTGGTCGTCTACGCGGTCGATGCTGTACTCCTTGATGAAGAAGAGCGTAAGAAGGAAGGCGAGGAGGACGAGGGCAAGGCCAAAGTAAAAGACGTTGCGGAAGGCGCGGACGTAGGCGTGGAGGAGGAGTTGTGCGGTAGCGGGGTCGAAGCCGCCGGCGGTAATCTGGGTGGGATCGCGGACGACGTTGCGGACGACGGCAGTGGGCAGATGGACGGCAGAGCGGACCGAGTTGTTGAGGATGGTATACGCGACGGCGAGGGCGAGGGTGCCGCCAAAGGTGCGGGCAAAGTTGCGGGTGCTGGTGACCACGGCGAGGTCGGCGCGAGGCACTGCGTTCTGCGCGGCGACGAGCGTGGTCTGGAGCGTGCCGCCTGCGCCGAAGCCTGAGAGCAGCAAAAAGCCAATCACCTCGCCGATGGGCGAATGCTCGTCGAGCAGTACCAGCAGTCCTACGCCCAGGGCGAAGACGGCGAAGCCAGCGACGATCAGCATTTTGTACCTGCCCGTCTTGCTGACCACGATGCCGGCGACGGTCGACATGATCGCCTGCAACGCCATCAGTGGGATCAGCGTCACGCCCGCCTTGACGCCCGAGTAGCCCTTGACGACCTGCGTGTACTGCGGCACAAAGAAGAGCAGCAGGTAAAAGATGCCGCCCGAGCAAACCGTCTGGAAGAGGACGCTGGCGACCGTGACGATGCGGAAGAGCCGCATGGGCACCAGTGGCAGCGGGACGACGAGCGCCTCGACGAGCACAAACGCAACGAGCAGCACGATGCCGAGGATCAGCGTGACGAGCACATGGGCGTCAGCCCAGGCATACTCCTGGCCGCCCCAGTTGAGCCCGAGGAGGAGCAGAACGGAACCGGCGAGGATGATGAGAGTGCCGAGGTAGTCGACCTTGACTAGCTTTGAGCGGATGCTACCTTCGACCTTTTTGAGCGGCAGGAGGAGGAGGACGCCGACGAGAGCGACAAGGGTCATGGGGACGGTGATGATGAAGCACCAGCGCCAGCCGACAGAGGCGAGTGCGCCGCCGAGGAGCGGGCCGGCAGAGTTGGAGAGGGCGACAATGACGCCGAGCATGCCCTGGTAGACGCCGCGCTCGCGGAGCGTGACGATATCAGATATTACGATCATGGTCAAAGTCGGTATCCCGCCGCCGCCGACGCCGGCGAGGGCGCGGAAGACGATGAGCTGCGTCACGGACTGGGCGGCCGAGCAGAGAACGCTGCCGATCAAGAAGAGCGCCAGGGCCAAGATCATGCACTGCTTGCGGCCAAAGATGTCCGAGAAGCGGCCGTAGAGCGGCGATGCGGCGGTCGAGGTGAGCAGATACGAGGTGGAGAGCCACGACGCCTGGTTGCCCGCGCCGAACGCCTTAGTGATGGCCGGGATGGCGGTGCTGACAATGGTCTGGTCGAGCAGTGCCGCAAACAGGGCTGCCGAGAGCCCGGCGAAGCAGAGGATCACCTGCTTGCGCGGCAGGAAGTTGGTCTGGTCCTGCAGCTCCACCTTGGCCGCCGCTGTCTCGTGGGGCGTGGGTGTCGATGCCGCCGTCGTTGCATTGTCGTGCTCCGCCAGCTGGTCCTGGCTATGGCGCGCCGAGGCGCTGTCGGCGTGCGGCTCGCGGTGGTGCGCGTCGCGGGGGGAAGCAACGATGCTGGGGCACACCGACGCTGGAGACGGCGAACGAGGTGGTGCGCCCGACGAGGCAGGAAGAGCAGACATGGCGGATTAGGATGGACAGAACATCCACGTTCTGCAGAGACCGGATACGAGGAGGTTTTGTACTACCAACGGCGGTGGCAGATCAAGGGCCAGGCGGATTTGCGATGCTGCAGGGCGAGACGATGTGGAGAAGCGGGCCGCAGGCCGCCGTTCGGCGTGGACGGCGGGCGTTGGCGGACGTTGGCTGACGGAGGCGGCCTCGGCACTAGACCACAGCGTGGAGCAGCTGATAGCGCAGGCCGCTCGCTGCGCCTCGACCACGAGAGCGGCATACCGAACCATGACAGTGGGGGTCGGCGACATTCCAGCTCGGGGGCACGCTACGCAGCAGACGCCGGCGCAGCCAGCCGCAACCGTCGCGCCGATTTCGGACGAACAATGCCGACCGCCTCGTATCTGCTCAAAATGCAGGCGGGCTTTTTGCAAAGGGAGCCCTTCTGCGCTACTCGACCTTGCTGCTCGGCATCGGCCAATGGAACGGAATCTCAAAATCACATCGCAAAAGCTCAGTTTCGGATAAGTGAGCCAGACGTCAAAGCAGCTATACTGCCTGACAGCAGCTGAGCCGAAGACACACAGACAGAAGCTAGGCCGAAGACACGCGGCTGCAAAGCAGGATCGCAACAGCCAGTCTGCAAGACCAAATCCGAAGCAGTCTTGCTGCCATAACCCCAGGCTGATGTACCGTGACTGAGCTTCTTAGGTTGTCAATGACGCAAGCAGTCCTCGGTGAAAATGCATGTCAGATCGGCGCGAAATGGAGGCCACGCGGGTCCATTAAGCGCGCAGGGGTGTGTGGTTAGGCCCGCCGAAAGCCGCGGTGGGCGGCGCGTCTCTGACAAGGGTGAACAGGTGGTGGATACGCGCATGGTATTTTCGCTAGCGATACAGGCGGGGAATACGGAAAGGGCTACTTGCGGCGGGCACGCTTGCCGTTGGTTTTGCGGATGTTGATCAGGTCGGACTCGATCTCAAAGTCCTTGGCGGGGGTGAGCTGGTGGAGCGACTTGCCGGCGTCCCAGCGGAGGCGGCCGCCTGCGGTGGTGAGGACGGCGGAGGCGGCGGCGGCAGCGGCAGCAGCAGCGGCGGCAGCGGCGGCGGCGGATGCCACACGGCTGTTGGCATCGTCGTCGTCGGGAGCGGTGGCGGAGGCTTCGCGTGCTGCGGCAGCAGAAGCAGCGGCGGCAGCGGCGGCTTTCGACGAGGATTTCTTCTTGCTGCCGGCCTTGACGCCAGCGACGGTACCGTTGGCGCCGCCGATCACCGAGAGGTGCCGCGAGCCGCCCATGTAGCTGCTGTCGCCCATCCCGGCGCCCGAAAGCAGGTCGCCGCCGCCGCCAAACGAGAGCCCCAGCCCGCCTAGGTCCAGACCGGCGCTGAGGCCCAGCCGCGCCCCCCCGCCGCCCGCCACGTCGTCTCGGCCGAAACCCGAAAGCGCAATCAACTCCTGCAGCCCGCTGCCAATACCCACCGCCGAGGCGGTCGGCTGGCCGTTGACGCCACGTGCGCCTTCCTGAGCATCGCCGCCGTCATCGTCAACACCGTTGACACCGCCAGCACCGCCAGCACCAGCACCGACACCGCCACCGCCGCCTCGACGGCTGGATGCCTTGTTGCGCAGCTTTCTGGTGGTGTGGGGCCGCTGGGCACTGTCGAAGAAGGCATCGACGGCAACATCGCCGCCCTCCTTTTCTTCCTGGAGTCGCTTCTTGGTCTGTTCCACCACCGCCAGCAGCTTTTCTCGAGCACCGCGCTTGGCCAATCTCGCCTCTTCATCCACCTTGTGCTTTTCGTTTTCGTAGGCCAGCCGCGCCGATTCGAGCTGATGGGCATGCAGCAGTGCCGTCTCGCGCAGCGCAGCGTCGCGCTCCAAGGTAAGCTGGCTGAGCGCAAGCGTGTAGTGCCGCAAACGTGCTGGGTTGGAAAGCAAGGTGGTATACGACGTCGTCAGCGCGTGGTACAGCTCCTGGTACAGCAGATCGCGGTTCTCAATCGTCTCGTAATGGATGCGGTGGATACGATCGATGACTTCCTTGCGCTTCTTGTCCTTCTTGCTCTCCACTCCTCCGCCGCCAGCAGCTGCGCTCGTGACGCCGCGCCCAGGCTCCGAGGTCGGCAAGGAGGAGGCAGTGGCGGCAGCAGCCATCGCCGCCGCCGCAGCCTTGTCCGCCTTTGAGGTGCCAGTCCGCTTAGAGGCGGTCGTATCCGTGCTGGCGTCCTTGGCCATGGCTGCTCCCGTACCTGCTGCTCCGGCTGCTGTTGCTGCTGCTGCTGCTGCTGCTGCTGCTGCTGCTGCCGCGGCGGCTTCTTTCTTTTCCTTGGCTCGGCCTGCCTTGGTGGACAGCTTGGGGCTCTTGCGGCTAGCGGAGGCGGGCGAAGCGAGGTACTTTGCCTGCGCGTCGGGGATCGCGCTAGCAGGCCCTGCGTTTACGCTGTGCGGAGGTGGTGGAGGAGCATTGGGGTGATGAGGCGGCAGAGGCATGTTGTGGCCCATCAGAGGCGAGTCTCTGTGCTGAGGAGGAGCGTTGGAGTAGCCGACTTGCTGCATATGAGGCGGATATCCACTGGCACCGGACGGTGGAGGTCCAGGATATAGCGGTTGGTGTTGCCAAGAGGGAGAGGACGGATGAGGCGCAGGACCGGGTCCCGGGCCGGGACTCGGACGGTAGGAGGGCATGCCGTACCGGTCATTGGGAGCCATGGCCATCATGCCGGGAGGCGGAGGAGCGTTGTGGCCTGGCGGGCCCATGCCAGGCCGTCCATCGCGATGCGACATGGGCGGTGGCGAAGGAGGCCGATGAAGATGCATGGGGATGGAGGGACGTCCAGGCTCGCCCCGTGGCGGGTAGGAAGGCGCCGGAGGATAGCCTGTGTGATACGATGGCCAGGAAGGGTCAACGACGGAAGGTGCATGCGCAGGATACAGAGCAGAGCGTGAGAGCTTACCCGACATGTCCTGGTACGGATCGTGCTGCATGTGGTGAGGGACGGGCGGGTGATCGTATCCATCCGGATGATGGTGGCTGTACCTCTTCTGGCCCGCCAGCTGCGGCGGCATCTGCTGCCTGTCGATCGATGATGCCATGGCGGTGAGAAAAGTGGGAAGAGTCTTGCTACCTTTCTTCCTTTTCAGATGAAGCGAACAGGCTAGTATAAGAAAAAGAGCGAAAGAGGCTCTGTAACGCACGGCCGATGCAAGAGCCGATGGCGAGCAGGGAGATGTCGGTGCCGCTGTGGGTGCGGCGGCAGGCGTAGAAGGGAGGCGATGTTGTACCAGCTACCGGATGAGCAGTGTCGAAAAAGACAGCGTTGTCCAAGCGCTCAGAGGTGTTCTTGGGACGAGTGCGACATGGATGAGCAGTCGTTGTCGATGAGCGCGAGAGAGCGTGAGAGAGAGGGAGGCAAGGGGCTGTTGCTAACAGGGTTGGGGTCGACTGGCTGGTCGGATCCGGTTGGCGAATTGATGGGATTGATTCATGATTGATTGAATGCGCCTGGCCTCTCTGGCTGGCTGGTGAGAACGACGCCGGCTGCCTATTCATAGTCATGACTTCTCTCGCAGCTGCCCTTCCGCTCTTGTATTGACGGTTATCGCTTCTCAAATCTCAGCCGCATTCGATTTGATTTCGGCGAGAGGCTTCGCACGCCAACGCGTAAATGTGGTGGAGCGCTTCACGTTGAAGCGTAGGATAGTAACATCGCAGATTTGGTCTGCAGATCGTTGACGCGCCCGATCCACCTCGCTTGGCCAGTTTCGTCTCGCACGAATAGGACCGTTGTGTGGAGCGGAATTGGACGTGACATGTTAGTACTTGTTCACCTCGCTCCCACTAAAGCAAATCCCAATATTCACAGATTTACATACATATTGCAGTATAGGAGGCGGACCTCGACTTGGCGGTGTGGGCGTTGACAAGAACAGACAGCATTACACGCATCCAAATCCGTTGATCATCACTCTTCTCATCGTCCCAGCAGGCCATGCAACGGCTAGCACAGAACTGAGCTTTTTTCATTCACTACCGCCTCGCTCAACTTAGCTTTTTACGGCAGCCCCACACCTTTCCCACCCCTCATCAACCACCACCATCACCACCACCACCATCGTCACCACCATTTCCATCATCACCAGCGACGATCGTTACAACCACGGCAAGCAACACAGCCACTGCGACTACTGTAGCGCTACGGCAACCCCTCTGACGACCGGCTCGCCATCCTTGTCGCACGAGCGTAGGCATCGCAGTATCGGTGGCTCGCCCGCTTCGTGTCTCCCGATCATGAGTGCTTCAGGCTCGATGAGGCGGCCGGGAGGCACCAGAGGTACCAAGCTCAAGCCTCCCAAAAAGATCGGTCTCGATGTCTCTGTCGAGGAAATGTGGCACAGATTGGCGCACGCCATTGCCCAGATCCAGAACCACAACATTTCCAAACTCAGCTATGAAGAGCATTACCGCTACGCATACAACCTCGTCCTCTACCAGCAAGGAGATATGCTCTACAACGGTGTCAAGAGGCAGGTCGAACAGCATCTCGACAGGCTCTGTAGCCAAAAGATTGTTCCGTCCTTTCCCCCGGGCGGAGCCGCCTCGGTCTCCGCTGGCATCATCCTGCCCGAGACGCTTCTCTCTTTTCCATCCTCTTCTTCCAGCACCGCCCGCGCCTCGGCTACCAACACCACCGCCAGGGGCAAGGGCAAGGGCAAGTTGGCCGATGAGCAGTATCTGGAGTCCGATCAGCTCGGCCCCAGCCCCGACGCCACTTCTACTACAACAGCGGCTGCGGCCGCTGCTGCCGCTGGCATGTCAGCAACCCAGACGGGTGATCGAGCCGATGCTGTAGCTCGCATTCAGGCAGGCGAGCGTCTCATGACGGCCATTCGAGACACCTGGACCGATCATCGCAGTTGCATGTCCAAGCTCTCCGAGGTTCTCAAGTACGTGGACAGGGTCTATGTGCCGCAGAACAAGGTCCACTCCATCAACCGACTCGGTCTCGAAATCTTCCGAGATTCCGTCATCCGATCCTCCAAGTATCCGATCCAGATCTGCCTCTACAGCACGCTGCTTACACACATCCAGATCGAGCGCGAAGGCTCCGCCATCAGCCGGTCCCTGGTCAAGTCCAATATCGACATGCTAGCCGATTTGACTCAGCACAAACCCGGATCCGCTCCCAACCAGGACCCATCCGTATACAGCTGCGACTTTGAACCCGCCTTTCTTCAAACCTCGGCTGCCTTCTATGCCGCCGAGGCCGAGAGGTGGTTGGATACAGGCGATGCCGCCAGGTATCTCGCCCACGTCGAACGGCGATTGCAGGAAGAGACCGACCGCGTCTCTGTCTATCTGAAATCCGAAACACAGAAGCCCTTGCGGCAGCTCTTGGAGAAGCATTTCCTAGCAAATCATCTAAAAGCTATCATCGATATGCCTGGCTCCGGTCTCGTCACCATGCTTGATGAAGACCGCAACGATGACCTGGGTCGTATGTACAGGCTCTTTCACAAGGTCACCGATGGCCCGCATACACTGCGGCTCGGCCTCAAAGCGTACATTGCTGCCAGAGGCAAGCTCATTAACGACTCGGTGACAAATCAGTCTCAACAAGCCCCCGTGACGGATGCTCCCACCAGAGACGGAGAACCGACAGAGCCTGCAACAATCGGAGACTCAACCACCACCAACCCATCATCGTCCGCAGCGAAGGCCAGGGCAAAGGAAAAGGCCGCCGATGCAGCAGCCGAGGCCTCCGCCTCCACGCCCCAAGCAGCGACGGCTATCCGCTGGGTGGAAGAGGTGCTCGATTTCAAGAACCGCTTCGACAACATCCTGGAAGTGTCGTACTCCAGGGACGCTGGCTGCGAGACTTCGATCAACGAAGCCTTCGAGTCCTTCATCAACACCAACAAGCGGGCGCCCGAATTTATATCTCTCTTCATCGACGAGAACCTCAAAAAGGGCTTGAAGGGAAAAACGGAGGCGGAAGTGGATGAGGTGTTGCGCAAGACCATTTCCATCTTCCGCTTTTTGCACGAAAAGGATATCTTTGAACGGTACTACAAGCAGCATCTCGCCAAGCGATTGTTGCAGGGTCGAAGCGTTTCCGACGATGCTGAAAGAGGAATGATGGCCAAGCTCAAGATCGAAAGTGGACACGGCTATGTAGCCAAGCTGCAAGGCATGTTGAACGACATGAAGACCAGCGAAGAAACCATGGAGGATTTCAGCCGCACTGCGAAAACCTCGCACCGCCCCATGCCATTTACGCTTTCTGTCAATGTCCTGACGAGCACCAACTGGCCGATTTCGGCCCAGGCGCCCAGCTGCACGATGCCCGAAAAGTTGATGGACGCGCGGCGCCGCTTTGAAGAATTCTACCAGAGCAAGCACAATGGGCGGGTCTTGACCTGGCATCCCAACCTGGGCAATGCGGATGTCCGCGTCGCTTTCAAGGCGCGCACCCACGAGATCAACGTCTCCACCTTTGCGCTTGTCGTTCTTCTGCTGTTTGATGACGGCGCCGACGCGAACCAGACGCTGAGCTACCGCGAGATTGCCAACGCGAGCAGCATCCCGGACGCCGACCTGCAGAGGACGCTGCAGTCGCTGGCGTGTGCCAAGTTCAAGGTGCTGCAGAAGAGCCCCAAGGGCCGCGAGGTGAACGCGTCGGACACGTTTACCTTTAACGCGTCGTTCAGCTGTCCGCTGGCGCGGTTCAAGATCCAGCAGGTGGCCGCGCGCGTCGAGACGGCCAAGGAGCGGCAGGCGACCAATGCCAAGGTCGACGAGGAGCGCATGCATCTCGTCGAGGCGTGCATTGTGCGCGTCATGAAGAACCGCAAGCAGCTCGGCCACAACGAGCTGGTCCAGGAAACCATCCGCCAGCTCGCCGGCCGCTTCCAGCCGGGCCTCCCGCTCATCAAGAAGCGCATCGAGAGCCTCATCGACCGCGAGTACCTCGAGCGCGACCCAGCCGAGCGCAGCAGGTACAACTACCTCGCCTGAGCCAGTTTCCTCCCGCTGCAATGTACTTGTTTCTGTCAAGCCAGCGGGCTGTCGCGTGGGATGGCAAGGGAAGTGGGATAATGCGGATGGCTGTGGGATGGCGTGGGGGCGGTGGGGGTACAAGTACAGGGCGGGTGGTATGCGGGGGCTAGGCGGGGGTGTGGGTGCCGTTGGAGGGGGCGGGGGGGTGCATGGGGTGGAGCTTGCTGGTGGTGGCTGCGCGGGGGCGGTGGCGGCGGGGAGCGAGGGCGGGGGAGCGGGGGTGGTCTGTCTCTGTGAGGTTTTCCTCGTCGGAGAGGAGGGAGGGGGTGCGGGAGACGGGGGCGGGGCGGGTGCGGCGACGCTTGGCGGAGCTGGTGGTGGCCATGCTGACGTCGCTCTGCGCGCCGGGGGACGCGGGGCGCTGCGCGGAGCGTACTGCATCCCACTGGCCGCCACCGCCAATGACATGTCCGCCATGCTCGTGCTGCCGCTTGCGCTGCAACCCCAGAATCCGCAGCCGCTCCACCCACAAATCGGCCCGATCGAGCGACTCGCCAAACACAATGGTCACGCTGCGCAAAATGTCGAGCGACTCGATGGCCAGCGTCAGGATCCGGTTCGCCGCCTGCGCCGTCGCCGCAGC
This sequence comes from Tranzscheliella williamsii, assembly GCA_023212725.1. Taxonomy (NCBI): domain Eukaryota; kingdom Fungi; phylum Basidiomycota; class Ustilaginomycetes; order Ustilaginales; family Ustilaginaceae; genus Tranzscheliella; species Tranzscheliella williamsii. The sequence continues at coordinate 81,707 of JALBYF010000055.1, read as the reverse complement.
CTGCATCTGCTCGCGCGCGCCCCCCGCACCGCCCCGCAGCCGCGCATTGCCCACCAGATGCGACGGCGACTGCGCCCCCCCGCTAATATGCACCGGCGAGAAGGACGGCGAAGTGGGACTGTTGCCAAAGTAGCCGCTCGGAGAGCTCCCCGCCGAACTCTGGTTCACCGTCGCCCACCGCGCCGGCAGGCTCAGGATAAAGGCCCGGACGCTGTTGCGTGCCGGTTCCGGCAACGCGCCGCCCGCGTACTTGCCGATCACGTCGACAACGCCCCGGATCGTGTTGACAACGTCGCCCTTGATGTTGGCCAGATTCTCCACCGCTGTGCCCGTCATGTCCAACTCGCCGTGATTGAGCTTGACAATCAGATCCCGCAGAATCGTAATTTGGTGCTCGATATGGGCAGTGGCATACTGAAGCCACTGGAGACAGTATTTGAGCGACTTCATAGACTCCTCGCTCATGGCAGCCGACAGTCCACCTGCGGTGACCCCTGCCTCCACCAGCATCGAGCCCCATCGACTGCCCTTGAGCAGCTGCGGTTGTCCTTGCGAGGCTTGTACCATGGCGCCCGCCGAGCTGAGCTTAGCCTTCTCCTTTTCCTTGAGAGTGCCGGATGCCTCGCCTTCAGGCTGCCTTTCTTCCGCCTTGCCGCTCGGTATCGCACTGTACCCTTGCGAAGAGGTCGAAGGCGCCAAGTGGGTATCATCCTCGTCTCGGGCGCGACTTTTTCCGCTGCGTTGCCTGAGCTCATTGTTGATCATGGTTCGCTCGCGTTCTTCGATTTGTAGCGCCAGGTACGCCTTCTTGCGCTTTTCGCGTTCTTCTGGATCCAGATTCTGCCACTCGTCCTGGTCTCTCTGGTTGACTTCGTCCAGCATAGAGCGCTTCTCCTCCTTGCTAGGAGAAGACACGGTAGGCGGGTAGATGCGGTCGAGCTGACGACATGCAAAGTCGTCGAGCTGCCCCACACCGCGTTCGCCGAGACTAGCGCCGAGACGGCTCACTACGGGGCGCGAGATGCTCTTGACCGAGTTCTCCATCAGGTCGGCGCCGTATTTGACCACGCGACTTCGGCGCTTGCCCAGCTCGTAGGCGCGAAGCGTGCCTCGTACGAGGGGCAGATGTATGACGCGCTGCAGAAAGTCGGCGTCGTTCATCATCTCGGGATCGACATGGACTTGATTGCCGTGCTCGTCCTGAATGATAGCCGGCAGCTTGAAATCGGACGGAAGCTCGCTCAACTTTGCCGAACGGCCTCCTGGCGATTCTGCGCCGGAATCGTGCGTCAGGTCGGTAGCCGGCGTGGAGGAAGGCGAGGAGATAGCTGTCGAGGAAACGCTGGAAGCCGAGATGCCGGAGGATGTGCGAGTGGGAGCTAGACAGGGAAAACGAGTATGGCAGAATGTAAGCGCAATGAGCTAGTGATGGCGGGGTAGAGTAGCTGGCAACTTACACTTTTCGTTGCTCCTGGGTGCGTCGTGAGGGTGGTTTCTGCTGCTGCTGCTGCTGCTGCTACCAGCGCTGCCGAGACCGTTGCTTCTGCCGTCGAGACTCTTCATGGCGCCCAGGGCCATGATGGCAATCTTAACATCCTCATCTTCGGCATCGATGCCAAGACCATTGGACAATGGCGGCGCAGGGGCAACTTTGTCGGGAAGCTCTTGCGATGCGGAGAGATCGTCGGCAGGCGGCGTATTTGGTGTGGTGGCGGCGGGGGTAGATGCGGCGCTGGGGAGACCCGGAACGTCGGTGTCGGTGCCATCGCGATGGGCGGTCCAACGCTCCTCATGGGAGAGGCTCAAACGGTCGGACGGATCCATGGCTGATAAACGTATGCGAAGCTGGAATGCAACGGACCTGATCACCGACGTCGGTTTGCTGGAAGAACCCGTCGACTGCGATGAAAGACAGTCAGAAAGCGCTGTTGGGCGGATCTGCGGAGTCAGGAGAGCAGATGGAAACGCATGCCCCTGTGTGGAAAGCGCCAAGGAAGCGGGATTGCAACTGTGCAACCGCGGCCAGGAAGGAGGATCTTCTCAACTCGTCCTCACAAATGAAGGAGAGCGACAGAAGAAACCCGTTCTAAAAAGCTGTCTGGCCGGCTGTGAGCCACAGATAGTGCGCCTCTGTCGTGATGCCGAGGCGGAATGCCGTACCGAGTACGCGGTAGAGGTGTTGGAGGGACTTGAGGGGACGAAGTGGCCTAAAGCGTGGTTAGGATGCAGTTGGCAAGGTTGCGGTTTGTGCAGCGTGAGGTGGCAGTGGAAACGTGAGGCGGTCGGATCGAGGACGTGGGCAGCTAGAATTGAATGCGCAGGATGGTGGGGGTAGGCGGTCTTTGTGACGAGCAAAGGAGAGTTGCGCCGATGACGAGGAGGAGGTCGACAGCGATGGAGGTGTGCTGCCTGCCACGCAGGGTAGACGTGCAGCGGCTCAGTTGATGTGTCTGCCAAGCCAAGAGGGATGTGTGTGAAGGGTGCGGCGGCAAGGCAAGGAAATCTGCAAAGAGGAGACGATTGCCAGACCAGTATAGCAAGCCAATAGCAAGTCAATAGCAAGTGGCAGAGAGAATGCCGAGCAAGGGCTGCAGTCGGAAAGGAGCAAAGAGCAAGAGCCTGCCAAAGTTACGGTTCGGTCACAGTGAGGGTGCTTGTAGTTGTACAGCCACGGGCGAGCTTGGCGTGATGTGGGAAATGGGCCAAAAGATTTGTGTGGCGCGAAGGCTTACCTCTCCTTCTGCATATCGACGTTGGCACAGTGGAACGAACAGTTACAGTTGCAACCGCGCAAGAGTGGAACAGTACGGCTGAGTGGGTTGATGCGTTGATGCTATGCGTTGGGCACTCACAATGAATGAGAACGCTCTTTCAAACAAAAACCTAACTCGCACTCACGCTCACACTCTCCCCAGTCGTTGGCAAGCGACGCCATGTTGAGTGTTGAAAGCGACGCAAAGCTGCACCAAAGCCACGCTCTCTACTTGCATTCTGTTACCTTGTCAGAATTTTGTACTCGACACCACCCTGTTGTAAACGCCGGCAACCAACCGACTTGAATTCGTCTATGCAGATTATGTACTAATGTCTGTCAGGGACTTGTCACCCGTGAAAACAGCGAAACAGCGAAACAGGAACGAGATCGAAAGACGTTTCATAAGCAATTATATCACAATGGCTGCCCCAAATTCGAACAATTCGAACAACGGAATTTCACCGCATCCAGATCAACGATAACGTACTCAAGACCGGCGAACCTGCCGACTGCGGATAGATAGAAAAACGAGGCAGTTCGGCATACGTACTGTTATCACTACAGTGTGGGTATCGTCACATGTTCCCGTCGCCTTTTTCGACAAGATCTCCGTGTAGATGGCGAGCGTTTAGAGACGGTGAAGTTCGATGAAACTTGCTGGCGTGCAGTGGGACCGCTTTGACTTCGCTCGAGCTAGCAACGAACCTTTTGCCGCCACTTCCTTTTGCGTCGTGGAACTAGCGACGCATATCCCCGAAGCAGGTGACCCAAGGCCTATTTCACGCAATGATTTCCAGATTGTCGAATCGGGTCAGCAGGTAGTTCAGCCTAGAAAAGTTCCCTACCGCCCATTCCACTCTCCTTTAGTGAACTTCCAACAGCGTGAAAGCCGAGCGCCAGAGTAGCGCGCAATCGCGATAGGATCTCCGATCGGGATGAGCGTCCACTCGGATCTTTCCCTTTCCGTCTTGCTCAGCGCATACGATTTGGCATCCTTGCATCCCCTTGCGTGATGGGGGCCCTTGGCGGTGGGACCCAAGACGTGACGAGTGTCTACTAGCTAGGCTCTGATGTCAATACTGACGAAATGGAGGCAGATCGTCTCTCCGTTCCGCTTAGCGATCCGCTTAGCGATCCGCTTAGAACGTGTACGAAACCAGTGAATGTGAATGTGTCCGGCGTGTGGGGGGGTATTATGTCAAGCGTGTGGGGGGCGGTTTTGCGTTTTCCCACGCTTCCGCAGGTCGAGGTAATAGATTGGCTACACATGGTCAAAGCCAATACACCACATCGTATACGCTGTATACGCTTTCTATGCGCCTCAGCAGCACGGCCGTGCTTTGCTGCGTGCTTCTCTGCCGAGATGGCCACTCGGTGATTGTTGGGCCATTGCCTCGCAGAACTACGACTAGTGCCTCTTGTAGTCTACCCCGCTTCGTCTCGGTCGGCACTTACTACGGTGTTTGATCCTCTACGCGCGCGCATCCGTACCGAGGCCGTCCACGCATCCCGAGCGCACCGCCTCGCTCCGTGCCACACCACGCAACGACGCCTGTCTCCCGCTGAAGGGCAAGCTTGTTGGGCCCAGGGAGCAAGCGAACAACCCCAAGAAAGTGGCTTCGCCAAAATGTCGTTCCACGATCTTACACGGTCCACAAACAGTAAAGGGAAATTATGCATCGAACCCCCCTTTTCGTTAACATGACCCCCCCTACCACAATTCTCGATAGAACCCAATCGCCTGCTCGTGCATGTGATGCTTCTCTTGTTTCACACCTGTTGGGCCCATGTTGTGCCGAAGGAGGGTCATATGAGCTAGGAAAGAGTTACAGCACTGTCAGAAGACGATTCTTTTGAAGCCAACAGCCTTCCAAAGCATGTCAATGAGCAGTTGCTGGTGGATGGGAAAGCTGAAGCTCCTCATCTGCACGACTTCAATCGGGAGATGTAATTTTTTGTCTCAGCATGCAAATCGGGAAACGGGGTCGTGTTAGCAAAAAGGGGGGGAAATGGGACGGTTCTGCTTAGGTTTTTCCGAGAGGATATCACGTGCATAGAAGCGCGTTGAGGATGACGCGGCGAACGACACTCAACACTTCTTGGCAAGCCTGTGTTTTGCGAGGCATGGTCTTGCGACTTGAACGCCATGTAGAGTGCATTGGCAAAGATGGAACGGTCATCTTGGAAGAACATGTGATTCGCTGGCACTGTATTGGTTTACAGCGCAGCAAGGCACAGCACGTGTGCCAACATCCTATCGTCCACACCGGTTCAGACACCTTGCCAAGCCAGGCTAAAAGACAGGTTGCACGGTGGGGGTGTGGAGAAGACAGCTCGAATGTGATGAAGCGCTGGCGCATTGCTTGGCTACTCGGCGGCGATCAACGAGGCCCTCCCACCTTGAACAACCGACGTCCCATGTGCTTATTGGCGAATACGGGTGGTGTCAGAGCACAGTGCAGTACATGTGCCTGCTGGCAGCCGTGAAGGCAGGTAGATAGTGCCGGGACTGATCTTGTGTTTGCTGCGAGGGGCACTGAGCCGTGTTCGACGGCTGCTAACCGAGAAAAACAAAACTCGACACGAGCTTCAAATCACCGGCTCTTATCACCGGGATCAGCTTCGGTGTTGGTCTCTCGCAGCCTACAGCCATGCCACGTTACACCACTTGCTACTGCTACAACTACACGACACCAAAGCTCGAGCTTGCTCACAGCTACACCCTTGCAGGCTTCGAGTGACAGGTCGTTTCGCTTGCCACCGCATTCCTTCGCCCCTACCACCTCTCTTTGCTCGCTATCTTTGCGCGCCTTTGGCCCAATTCGTTCTCGTTGTCGCTCGTCTGCGCAGTACTCACTATCCGACACTGTCCACTGCTTCCTCCAACCTTCTCGGCATTCCATCGTCATTGTTCTGATCATCTTTGCTGCGCGGCCGCCTCGCTACGTTCATCGTCTTACCACGGCGGCTTTTTACCCAAGGTCACCCTCTGTGCTCAACGACCACTCACCAGTCTCGCCAACGCGCTCACCAACCATGGCGGTATAGGCTGAACTAGGCATCCGCGCACTTTCGAACAAGCGCAGCAACCGCCAGCAGCAGGCGTGGCTACCATCTAGGCAGGCGTGCCTACATTCTATATTCTAAGCAGGCGCGGCTAGGCAGGCGTGGCTACGTTGTAATGGCAATGCAGGTCGGTGGGTAATCACATTGTGCTATTCGCCTCGATCTTCCCACGTCTGGGCTCTATGGTCACACTGCCAGCGCCGGCAATGGCTGTGCTTCAAAGTGACTGGCCTGCAAGGTATAGCGCCATCGTGGCCGCGCTACGCACCAAACCCGTCAAAGCAGCCATCCGCGACTTCCAGACGAATAGAAAATGCATACCATCCACCTCCAGCTCAAAACGGCAAAGCGACATCACAGACAGCACATCCGCTGCCAACCCTACTACGCAGTCTCCGCCATCGCTGGAAGAGCACCTGGACATTGCCCTCCTGATCGCATGGTCCGCACACGGCATCGCACCACACCGCGACCCAAATCCCTTTCGAGCCGCTGCTCTTTCTTTCCTCGAGCCTATATGCAGTGCAAGCTTGCAGACAAACGACTTCAAATCCATCAAGGTCCTCCAGAAGGGCGCAGGAAGCCTTGTCGAGCTAGTCCAGTGTCGCATCGACGGTCAGGTCTATGTCCTCAAATCGCTCGTTAAGGGCTTTGCTAGGCGCAATGCTGCCATCCAATCGCCCGCCAACGAAGCCAAGTTGCTTCAGCGTCGCCCAACATCCATCCACGGTCTACAGCACCTCCTCACCCCACAGTTGCTAGCTGCTTTTCAGACACTCAACTCGGTCCATATCCTCATGGAATATGTCTCTAGCGGCGACTTCAGCGAATTGCTTCTAGCCGCCAGCAATTGTGGCGTCGAATACCCTGGTCGTGCCTCTACCGGCCTTCTTGTCGAAGATTGGGTCCTTCGCTACAGCGTCGATATGGTCCAAGCCATTTCCTGGGTTCACCAGCAGGGCTTTGTACACAGGGATATCAAGCCTGCCAATTTCCTCCTCGATCGCAGCGGCCATCTCAAGCTCTGCGACTTCTCCAGCGCCGCGCCCTACAGCCACTTCCCGCTATCCGCTGCCCAGCCTACCGAGGCCGCACCGCCGCCACACGTCCGCAAGGTCTGGAAATTCTACTGCTCTCAGCCTACCGGTACCTGTGACTATCTATCGCCCGAAGTGCTCGAGGCCGAAGAAGCGCGGATCCTTGAGCGCCAGCGATGCGATCCATCAATCACTTTCAGCAATCTATCTGGTCCTCCCTTGAACGCGAGCGCAACGATAGGCGCACCAACGCCGGCCCATCCTACGCCGGGTCCGTATGGACCTGAACTTGACTGGTGGAGTTTTGGCGTCACCTTGTACGAGATGCGCTTCGGCGTTCTGCCCTTCTTTGCCGACAAGATGGAGCAGACCTACGACCTGATCAAGGACCACCGGAATACACTTAAGCTTGACCCCTCTATAGACTGTTCCGAGGCTCTCACTAGCCTCATACGCCGCCTGCTCGCGCCTGCTGATCAGCGTCTCGGGCGGCAATCCTCGCTTCAGGTCCAACAGCACGATTTCTATCGCTCTTGCCACATAGACTGGAGTCAGCCAAGACCTATTGATCCGCCCTTCAAGCCCAACGCCAACACCATGGCTTCCACCACCTCGGATGTCTCTGCCCAGCATCTTGCGCATACCGCTCTGCATCGCTACAATCAATCGCTATCCATCGTGCCCAGTCTACCGTCCTTCTCCGCTCTTTATAACGGGAACACTTGCGACTTTCCAGCTTTCTCAGACTCCCACATGGCGCATCCGGACGACCATCAGTATTCATGGCAAGATCCACACTCTCTGAACGGAAAAAGAGGCAGCCAGCCAGCCGATTTTGGCGATCATAGCCTGGACCAGGTCCTCAAATCAGACTCGACCGACTCAGCTGAGGCAGGATCCCTCGTTGGCTTACCACGCTCATCCTCTTCGCCTGCCGTGGTACTCAATGTCTCTTCATCGCCTTTAGCGTCACAAGGGCGCGATGCATTGTCGCAAAGCATTACGCTCAGCAACACATCATCTCCTGCAAACCGAACCAATCTACCACGCTGGTCGGATTGCGATGCTAGCTTTGTCGGATTCAGTTACTTGCCCGCCCAAGATGGTTTCGACACTCTGGCACCACAGGTGGGCACAGTATTTGGCGAGATGTCGGCTGCCACCAGTCTGGCAGACCTACCTCCCGCCTACCAATCCTCCTCACAAGCCTGGCCCAATAGCACGCCCGTAGCATCGACACCATTTGCTCGAAGCGGTCCATCGTGCTCTTCGCAGCCGGCGCTCCCGACACCTCCGTCGTTTGCCTCCAGTCCAATTTTGCTTGTGCCAGCAGATGACCTACCTGATCAACAACCGACGGTGGATGCTACAGCACCTTCTCATGCTCCGGCAACACGCTTCCAACAACACAGCTTTGTGACGCCCGCGAGGAAACCATCCTACATGGCAACGTACGACCGAGTCAAGCAAGGACAAGGGTACCAGCCTACCATTCCGGAAGACACACCGGCGCAGCATACCCCAGCCGTCCCACAATCTCCGTATCCATTCCCCATGGCATCAGCCGCTCGCACTTCCAGATTCACGGGAGCGAAAAAGATCCTCTTGCAAAGACGTGATCTCGACCGCACCCGTTCTGCCACACCTGGCGGCGGCAGCGTCGGCTCCGAGAGCCGCCAGTCGGGCGGAAGCAATGCTGTTCGAGACATCTCGGAAAGGGAGGCCTGGGACAAGATGATGGCCGCAGTCCAGAAAAGCGTTCGCAAAAAGCAGCACGTTGACATCACTCGGCCACAGCGCCCCTCTGTGCAGAAGCCGGTCCAAATCCCGCGCTCTTCTACCGATCCGCAACTCTCCGCCTCGAAACCCGCAGTGCAACACAAACACGATGATGCTTTGGAGGGAAAAGAGGGCACTTCCCTACAAGCGCAACGTGGGCAAAAGCGGGCATCACCGCAGGATCCGGCGCCATCTCTGCAAGAGGTGGCTTCCCCTACAACCGAGCCCTTGGGTCGAGCGTCATCGCACCGAGCCAATTCCGCTGGGCCTCATTTGCACCTTCCCGCACCAACGCTGCTAGCGCCCCAATCCGTAGTGGTGCCGCCTTCGCCGACATCGCCACATACTTCTGACCCGGAGCGGTCGTTAGACAATGCGCCAAACCATCACTTTCTCTCATCACATCACCATGCGCTCAACATCGACATGTACGATTCTGACGCATCCGACGATTCTCCCCAAAACAGGCAAGGCCTTAAGCATAGAAAGAGCGCCAGACAGATCCTGATCAAGGCGCAGGAGCGTGGCACACCAACCAAGCCGAACCGCATCCAGAGCCCTTCGCTTACCTCGCCCTTTTCCAACACTCCGTCAGTAGCCGCCAGACTAGAAGCCGCCGGTACTTGCGCCTCGCCGCCACTTTTGCTGAGTGATACTTCGGTCCACTCTTGTAGCTCGTCACGAGATGCTTCCTACGACAAGGTACCGCGCACTGCCTTCCGGATGCATATGCTGACGGGACAGAACCTGGACAATCCGTCGCCTAATACCAGCACCGAGGCGCTGCCGAGTAGCTTGGGCAAGTCGAGCGTGACCTTTGCGCCTCTGGCCAGCGTTCCCGTCCTCGGTGCATTTCCGCCTCTGCGCGACGGAAAGGGGCGAAGAGATAGCCTTAGCGACACGGCCAACATGCCTGCGAGACCGAGGGAGATGCCACGCCCAGGCAAGGGGATCCGGCGGAAGGACAGCGGCGAAATGCTGTCGCAGTATCGCAAGGGCAAGGCGATCGGCCGAGCAGCGAGTATGATGTCGATCAGCAACCAGGCCAAAACCGATGCCGCACTGGGCGGCGCCTTCTCGGCATCGCCACCGATGACGGAGGAAAAAGCGGACGACTTCATCCTGGGCCATGTCGAGCAACGGGTGACAACCGGTCCGCACGGCGGCGCGCACGGCCTGCCGTCACGCACGATCCGCCGATTCTCGAGCGTCATCTCCGGAAATGACAAGACCGCCGCGCCGAGCCGGTCGGCAGGCCAGGAGGATGCGGGGCCGACACTTCGAGGCTTTGGGCGGCTCAAAAGCCGCTTTACTGCCTCGGCAGTGTTTGAAGAGCTAGGCGAGGAGGCGACCAGCGAGGATCAGCAGAAGAAGCACAACAAGCACTCGCAGACAAGCGCGACGCCGGCTGCTTTGGCAACGGAAGCGGGCGGGGCCACCGCCGGGCCGAGGGCAGACGATGCTAAGCTGCAGACGCGCGCGCATCAGCAGCGCGAGAGGAAGACGCTGCCGCGCTCCACGGAAACGACGCACCCTGCGTGGCAGATACCTCTGGACACCAGCTCCCTCGCCGCCCAGCCTGCGTCCGCAGCCGATGTCAGCCTGATGACCGGCCTCAACCAGCGCCATACCGCCCTGCAGGGCTCGCTGTTCGGCCTCGAGCAACGCCTCGCCCAACTCAAAGCCCGGCTAGAGGACTAACCGACCGCGCCCACACAACCCGCCGTCGCCAGACTGCGTACGATACCCAGCGTCGACTCCCTGCTGCCGCATTTCCCCCCGCTCCTACGCATCCCACTTGGCATAAGCGCATCCCATTCTCATTTTTTATATCATTCCCAATGCGACGCGGGCCTCGTCGTGGCGGGCAGCATGGATGTAACGCCCCACTTTGCAAATAAATTAGTTCGAGAGTAATTGCAGATGAGGAAACATGCGCAGCGGGGGGGTGGCATGGAGGGGTGGGTGTGGGTCAGCCGTCGGAAGGGTAGAGGATGCGGAGGACGACGGCCTGGGCAGTGACGTCGGCGATGGAGTCGGGTTCGACGAGGATGGTCTGAGTCTCGTCGACGATGATGGCGGGGCCGGGGAGGGAGGTTCCGGGGGAAATCTGGTCCAGGCGGATGATGGGGGTGTCAATGCGGCCGGTTTTGTCGAAGTAGACCTTGCGGGTTGCGAGCACGTTGGCGGTGGAGGCGGGGGGATTGTTGTCGGGGTTAGGGAAGAGGGAGCGGTGCTCGGCGAGGACGGGCTGGGGGAGGCTGTCGAAGGACCTGCCTACGCCGCGAACGCGGATGTCGTCGACGATGATGTCCTTGTCGGCAAGCACAAAGCCGAATTCTTGGCGGTACTTGTCGACGAAGGCGTTTTGGTAATTCCAGGATCCGTCGGCGGGTTGGGGGGTCATGAGGCTAGTGTCTGTGCCTGCGTAGCGGAGGTTGAGGAGGGTCTGGAGGTGGATTCTCGCGGGGGGGAAGCCCTGGGCTGCGAGTTCTTTGCGGACGCGGTCGCGGAGGCCGTCTACGCGTTTCTGGATGCGGGGGCGGGAGGGGCCGTCAGGCCCGGCCCAGACGTCGGAGCACGGCTGCTGGTGCTCGAAGACGCGGTCGGCAAGGGCCATGCCGTAGGCGCTAAGGATGGACGAGTAGCGGTGGACGACGACGGTGCGGATGCCGAGCGAGCGCGCGAGCGAGCAGGCATGCTGGCCGCCCGCGCCGCCAAACGACGCAAGCACATGCTTGCTGGCACTATACCCGCGCGCCTCGGTCAGCGCCCTGATCGGCCGACACATGATCTCGTTGGCAACGCGGATAAACCCCTGCGCCACCTCATCCACCGTCATCGCCCGGCCCGTCTCGGCATTGATCTCGTCGGTCAACCGCCCAAACGCCGCCTGGCTCGCCGCCTCATCCAACCCCTCATCCTCACTCGGCCCAAAGATCTTCGGAAACATCTCCACCGCAAGACGCCCCGTCACCAGATTCGCATCCGTGATCGCCAGCGGGCCTCCCTTCCGGTAACACGTCGGCCCCGGATGCGCAGACGCCGACTCGGGCCCCACGGTAAACAGCCCGTTGCGGAAAAAGAGCCGGCTGCTCCCGCCGCTAGCCACCGTGTTGACGTCCAGCTGCGGACTCTGGATGGTGATCCCGTCCAGCGTGGTCTCAAAGACCTGCTCGTACTCGCCAGCGTAGCGGCTGACGTCGGTGCTGGTACCGCCCATGTCGAACCCGATAATCGGCCGGGCGTCTTGCTTGTCGTAGCTGGTCAGCGCCATGCCCACCACGCCGCCAGCGGGGCCCGAGATAATCGACTTGAGGCCGGAAAAGCGCTCGACCGAGGTAAGCCCGCCGTCGGACATCATGAACTCGACCTTGGTGCCAGCGGCACCGGACCGGAGCGATGCGTCGAAGCCAGAGAAGAACGAGTCGATGTAGGCCTGCAGGACGGGAGTAAGGTACGCGTCGGCGGTGGACGACGTGGCACGCGGCACGATCTTGATCATGGGCATCAGCTCGCTGGAGCAGCTGACGGTCGAGTAGCCGATCTTGTCCGCGATCCGCTTGACGATCTGCTCGTGGTAGGGATAGGTGTAGCTATGCATCAGCACCACAGCCAGAGACCGGTAGCCATGATCGTGGTAGAGAGCCTCGAGTTGGCGCTGCAGCAGCTGCTCGTCAGGCTCCTTGAGCACGGCTACTGCTTCGCCCGAGACGCCGCGGACGATCTTGGCTTCGCCCTGCGGTGCGCCGCTGTGGTCGTAGGCGAAGGGCGGCCGATCCGTACCGCCGTAAGGCTGGACGATGGTGGAGGGGTCGTCCTCGTCAAACTGGACCGCGTTCTGCTTGGCCTCCGGGTCGCTGGTGTATCCGACGAGGGTGACGCGCTCGTCGACCTCGAGGACACCGCTGTAGAGCACCTCGGGCTTCTTGATGGCCAGATCGAAGATAGCGGGCCTGGACTGGTTGCCGATCTGGACGAGATCCTTGAAGCCCTTGGTGATGACCAGCGCGTGCTTCTCTCCTTTGCGTTCCAACAGCGCGTTGGTCGCCACCGTCGTCGAGAGGCGGATGTACTCAATGTCACTGGTATCGATCTTCTCGCCGCGCGGTATGCTCTTGTTCAAGGCGCGCTCGAGGATGCGCCGCACGCCTTCCCTAGGCGCATCTTCGTAGTTGTCAGGGTCGTGCGACAGCAGCTTGATCACGATATCGCTCGGCTTCTCCTCGTCCGCATCCGAGCAAGGGATGCGCCCTAGGCAGTCCGTAAACGTTCCACCCCGGTCAATGGCAATCTGGATGCGTTTGCCCATGGTGTTAGCCTTCGACGCGGGAGGGTCAAGATGCAGTTACCGCTACTACTGCTAAGGAGGTGGATGCACGGACGGAAAGACGGACGGACGAGATAGGATCGAGAGATTGGTCCCAGGCTGCGTGCTGTCGAAGGCTGCGTGCTGAATGAGACGATTGCGCTGTTCCATGCGTGCTATGTATATCCCCGAGCAAGTCGCCGACGATAAGACAGAGAAACACGAAGCTTCGCAACGGATGTTAGACTCTGTGCGTCTGGTCTGTTAGACTGTGTTTCTTCCTTTCCGTACGAGTGGAAGGTGGATTCCATCGCCGCTCAACTTAGGGTTGCGGCGCACAGACGGAACGGGCACAGCAACACAATCCGTACCCTTCTCCTCCTCGTCTTACTCGTTCCCAAGCTGTACCTGACCCTATCTGCACCATTGACCCGGCCATCGCATCGTCAACCACCGTTGCGATCCGCCATCCTTCCACCGTACTGGCGCGCAGGCCGTTCCTTTCTGGTGCTTGGGTGCTTGACAGCAGCTCTTCTTTTTATCTGCCAAACGCGACGACTACTTGTGTCCTCTAGTCTCGCGCTGGTAGCGTCGCCCTTGGCACTTGGTTATTCGGTCCTAAGTGCGGCTGCCATATTCGTCCAGTATGATTCGCGGTCTCCAGGCGTTCCTTCATGATCGGGGGTTGACGCAGACGTGTCCGCTGACAGCGCTCAAGGAGACGCGCCTCGGCATCGACGTATCCTACTACCTCAAGCAGCTGCTCTCGTCGCCATCCACGTCCGAGCCGCTGGTCGCCGCGCTCGGCGGCGCTCCGCTCGGGCTGATTGCGACGATCGAGTCCGACTTGCGCGCGCTCGAAAAGGCGCGCATCAAGCCCGTCTTCGTGCTCAACGGCATCCCGCCTAACAAAAAGACCCGCCCCTTCTCCTACGATGACCCCAAGGTAAAGCAGCGCCAGCGCGCCTGGCAGTCGTACGAGTCTGGAGATGTGGATGCCACCCACTCGCATCTCTCCGCAAGCAACTCGCTACACTACCCGGATCTGTATAGGATCATCCTGCGCGCCTTTCGTCACCGCAACGTCGAGTTTCTTATTGCTCCCTACCTGGCCTCCGCCCAACTCGTCTCCATGGAGCGGCACAGCAAGGGCTATGTCCACTCGATGTACGGGCCCACAGAGCTGCTCCTCTTTGACCGCGTCGACCGCGTCATCACAACGCTCAGTCTCAAGGAAAACACGTTTCAGTTTGTCAGCAAACAGAGCATCTTGGCCGACCTCCGCTGCTCCGAAGAACAGTTTCTCGATATTGGACTGCTAGCTGGCAGCGACCTCTGCGCCACCTTTCCGGCTCTGGGCGATCCCAGTCTCACTTCGCCTCCACCGCCTGCGGGCGCCCCGCCCAGCCTGAGACAGATCAACGAGTTGGTAAAGCAGTACAAGGGCGGCTACCCGCTCGTATGCGCCTTTGAACAGCATCCGCTCGTCCAGAAGATCAACTACCTAGACCAATTTTGTCGAGCGCGGACTACGGTCAAGTTCAGCCTGGTCCTGTCTGCCGAAGAGGGCAGGGTGCTGCCGCTGCCGCTTACCACGCCTCCGCCGCCGCTGCCGCCGGGCGCACACCACGCCAACACTGTGATCAACGGCTCTGGACCCGCCGCCGGCGGCGCACCCGCGGGCTCTTCGACGGGCGCACCTATTCTGACTGCGGCCGACGTGCCGGTCGACCTGCACGAGATCTTTTCGCATCGTCTGCCAGACGAAGTGTTCCTCCACCTCTCGCGCGGTCTGGTGGGCCACCACGTCCTGTCGCACCTCGTCTCGGGCCACCTGGTCGAGGTGCCGCCGCTGGACAACGGCGAGACAGAAGACTACCGGCGCTATGTGCGCGAGACGCTGACCGAGACGCCGCAGTCGCCGCGCTGCGTCGCCATCGCGCTCGCCTCGTCGTCGTTGAACGGCTTCTGGTCCTCGCGCAAACTGTCGGCCATCTACTACTTTGCGCCGTCGGCCGACTACCCGATCCCGCACGACTCGTCCGTGACGCTGCAGCTCATCAACCGGGTCAACCAGTGGAACGTCTCGAACCGATTCATCGAAGAGGAGCTGCGCAGACAGAACTCCTCCACCATCGACATTGCGCTGTGCCTCGGCGCAACCACCTCGGACCAGCTGGCGAGCCGCACCAAGACGCCGCGTGTCAAGCTGCCGGACGGGTCGCTGTCGATGCTGGAAAAGAAGGACGAGATCGTGGCCAACAGCATCTGGAGGATGTTGGAGCTGAGAGGATTCCTCAACCACGCGCATCTGCATACGCCCTACGCGCGCGCGCTCTACCTGGCGCTCAAGAAGTCCAAGCTGAACGACAAGCTGCAAGAGCCGCTCTTCCTGGCGCTCGAGCTGATCCGCGGCGGTGTGCTGCACGCTCACTACTACGGCGGGCGGTCCTACTCGGGCGGGCCGTCGTTTGGCACCGACGAGGAGAAGCACCACATGCTGCTCGTCATGCGCTCGCTCTCGCTGCTCCAGATGACCTTCAAGCCGCTGCAGTGGACCGCGCCGCTGAGCCGCGAGCTGCTGGTCTTCAACTCGTTCCTCAAGGTCACCTCGCGCTCGATGCGCAATCTGGTCGAGATGATCAGCATGTCGCTCCTCCTGCGCTCCGACGGGCGCCGCTCGCGCGACGACTACCTCGACATTTCGCTCTCGCTCCCCTTCCAAACGGACGCCAACACGGGCATGGGCATTGTTGTCAAGTGCTATCTGGACGCGCTGCTCGCCTTCCACGACGGGCCCGTCGGCCCGGACGAGGTGGAGAGCGGCGAGGTGCTCGAGGCCAAGCAGAGCGTGCTCGGCATGCTCCAGGAGACCTTTACCAACGTGCGCGACGTCACGCTCGAGCTCGCCCGCGGCTTCCGCTTCTGGTCCGCGCTCATCACCGCCATCCAGACGCTCGACGCCGAGAACAGCATCTCCAAGGACGTCGCCAGGCAGTTCCTCGACGCAGATCGCTGGCTGGCACCGATGGCCCAGTTGCCCGCCTAACCGCACGCCCCCCTCCGCCCCCCTTTCCCTGCGTCACACCGCGCGCACAGTACTGCGAATCAGATTGTGCCAGCCGAGCCTCGCCCGCGCATAGTCTATTAGTTGGTTCCCCGCCGGAAGGCTCGTCTCTGTCTGTGCCTCTGGCCGTTCCACCGGCCGACAGCGGCGTTAGGGCGGAAGGGTGGATTTGCGTCGCGGGCGCAATCGCTCGGGCCAGCTGTTTGGCTGGTGGGAGTGGCGTTTGCGCTTCCGTGCGGTCGGCGCGGTCGGGGCGCGGTCCGGTGTTGCTGGCGCCTGGCGGGTGGGCTGGTCGGCAGTTGGCGGTGGTGGGCACGACGGCGGGTCGAGGAGCGGGTCGGGAGGTGCACTCGGCTGGTCTGCGCACTCGCCGCTCGGATGTGGCGTGAGCGGGCCGGTCGCGCTGGCCTCCGGAGAGCGAGCGCGGGGGGGTGACGGAGGGGTGGTGTGCTGAATCCCCGATGGTGGGGCCGGAGCGGTTGGCGAAGGCGCTGCGGAGGGTGCTGTCTCGACGGCGGTCGGGTGTTGAGGGTTGTGCTGTTTGGCGGTGGAAGGTTCGGCGGGGGGTTGCGAAGGGGAGGGGCTGCGCGGGGCGGGGAGCCACCAGGGGTCGCGGGCGTAGGGGACGAAGGCGGGCGCGGGGTGGCGGCTGTAGTCGACGACGTGGTGTGCGCGCAGCTGGTGCTCGCTCTCGCGGGGTGCGCGACGGCGACGGCGGGCGGGGGCGGCCCTCACCCGCCCCTCGTCGCCACCAAGCACACCCCCATAAACCGCATCTACCAGCCCCGCCCCGCCCGACAGACGCGCAAACAGCCCAGCCTCGCCTTGCATCGCGCAGTTGGTGGTAGAACGTCAACACCCTCCACCCCAGCCCAGATGAAATCGGCCCAGCTCCAGCAAGGCTATGCGTGGTGACACCCCCCTTCCCCTCTCCACCTTCGATGCACCGTAGACCCAGCCCCAGCTCCACCCTGCCTGCGCGGCCGTCAAGTCCCCAGTCACCCACCCCGCCCTTCCCCTCCGCCTGCTGATCTGCCCGCACCACCCAGACGCGCTAGCACGGGCCGCTCGGGCGAGCTCTAGCCAAGGTGTCAAATGGCTAATCATCCTAGCCACCCATCCGTTGTGAGGGCGGCACAGCAACGACGCACACACCCCGCCCGCGCCTTCCATCCTTGTCGCGCTGGCACTACGCTGCAGCGTTACTTTGCATGCCCCACATACTGCGCAAGACGCTGCTACGGCAAGAACTACAGCGACAGGATACCTATTTGTATCAAATGAACAGGACCGCACGACGCTGATCCGTGCAGCCAACAACAGAAGCGTGACGTGGAAGAGAGGGCCGCGTCGCGAGAGGGTATACAGTACATATAGAAACAGGGTCGGTGACCGGACAGGTTGGACGAGGAGAGGTGCAGACCCGTGGTGGTATGCGGGCGATTGTGAGTACCGGTTATGCGGCTTTCATGCTGCGGTGCTAGACAAGGCGGCCGACGTCTGGGCCAGCGCCTTTTCGTCCGCCTTGCTAAGGTGCAGCATCGACGTGTAGGCACGGCGACAGACGGGACAGGCGAACTTGCGCTTGGGCGTCCTGCCGCGTCGGCGTTCAGACTGGCGGATGCCGACGACCGAGTCTCGCAGCTGTACCGCACATTCCAGACAGAGGCCATGGGTGCACGGCAGGAGTAGCGTGGTAGGCGGCGCAGAGAGGCAGATGAGACACTCGGTCCCGTTGGACGCCTCCATGTCCATCGCCGCGAGGAACGCACTGCTGCCGGGGGCCGCTGTGTTCGTCGTACCGCCAACGCCCTCTTCCTCGCCCTCGGCCTCGTCGCCACCTTCGCCAATAACCGCTGCCGGCCGGACGGGCGGCGGCTTCGACGACAGACCGTACAGCTCCTGCAGCTGGAATCGATGCGGCCCGATCTCAGCTTCCTGCCCTTCCACCTGGGTTGACCATGTTCGTGCGTTTGCATCTTCAACCCCGTCAGATGCGCCCGCCGCCTCAGCGGCCGGTATCGTTCCTGTTTTGCGAGCTGGAAGTGACGTGAACCGGAGGTACGAAGTTTGCAGGTTCGGCTCCCGAAGCGGCCGTGCATTTTCATCCAAGGCTTCCACTACAATGGCAACCTTGAGCGTTTCCCGTTCCGCTTTCTCTCGCGCCAATTTCTGCTCCTTGGTTTCGTCTTCGACGGCAGATGTAGATGTCTGACCACCGTCCAGAGAGAGCACCGTGGCATCTCCAGCATTAGCAGCACCCGTCGAGGCCTGCGCTGCTGCTACTGCGGCTGTAAACGCGGAATGAGCGCGTCGGCTATCGGAAGGCAGCTGCGCCTCCTCCTCAGCGTCTTCCTGATCCGTTTCTAGTCGACGCTGGAACTCGAAGCCGGGTGTCTCGGGGACGGCGGCAGGGGTGAACACGTCGGGGGCCCTGGCCATACCGCTGTTCTGCTTGTTCTGTTCAATGTTAATGGCTCCTGGCTTGGTCGCTTTTTCCTTGTCCTTGTTTGCCTTGACCGGCGCATAGTACTTGAGGTCAAGAGGGATGGAAGCTGTATGGCTGACACCGAATCCGCTCTTCAGCTTGGCAACGTGAACAGGCCAGCCGAGAACGTGTGGCGGTGGTCCCCTCTGGGCGAGCCACAAAGGAGTCTCATCGCGTTCCGTGGAAACCATATGGACCGGCGCGCTGTAGTTCACCCAGCTACCATGCTTGCGGCTGGCGCGAACAAAGATCTGGACACTCGCGTACGGCGCAGCGCAGTCGTACTCGAATGAAAGCGAGTGTGTGCCATGGGGGAGGGACTCCTCTTTGGCTGATGCCGATCCTATATCGTGGTTGTACGCGAGCGAAGGCAAGACAGACATCGAAGACCGGAACCGAAGCAGGTTGACATCGGAGCTGGAGGCAAAAGCAGCGGTGGTCTTGCCAACGCCGAGGGAGCCGAGCCCTGGCTTTTCTGAGTCGGGAGCGGAACCGGAACCGGAACCGGAACCTGCCTGAGCAGACAGTTTGAGCGTATTGCGCTTCAGGTTAACGTACGATTGGAGCGTGGTGCAGACAGGCGGGATTGCGGCGGCAGCCGGACGCTCAGCGGCGCCGGAGACACCGTTGCTCCGCTCAACCCAATTGCGCAGTGTGGTGATATCGACACCTTCGCTCATAGCGATACCGCCCTCTGAAATGTGAGCGTCGCGTGACATCTGACCGATGAGATCAGCGGTGGAGCCTTGCATCATTCCTTGAGTTGGGGCAACGTCTACAGCTCGCTCCGAGTCCATGCCGCCGAGTGACGTGACGGACTCTGCGCCAAGAGACATCATGCTGAGGCCGGACAAGGATGCTCCTCGAGCTCGCCCACGGGATCCAAGACGGGCGCGACGCGATGCTAATGAGCTTTGTGGATAAACGCCGTCCCTGCCGCTTGACGTCTGGTCCGAGAAGGCGGCTGCAGTACGGTTGGACGCGGGCAAGGGATCAGTGGCGGTATCAGCTTCGGTTGGCAGTGAGGTGATGGGCGCTTGGCTAGTAGTGACACCTGTATTGAAGACGGTGCCTGATGTGCTGATACCGCTGCCAAAGTAATTAGCAAGGTTTGGGCCAAAGAGAGTCGCCGCCTCTTCCCGCTCTCTGCGACTGCTTCTCGACTTTTTGGGGGTTCTGGCGGCGGTAGGAGCTGCAATAGGTGGCAGAAACACAGCAGTAACAGGATTTCCCCGCCCCAGCAAGGCAGCAGGGTATGCACCCTCGGCAAATGGCGAAGATTCTAGCTGCGCACGTTCAGCCTGGCGGCGCCGCTCCTGGTCTCTGTCGCGCTGTCGCAATACGGACAAAGAGGGAATGGTGACGTTGGACAGAATCGACCTGCCCGAACTGCCCCGCTCATGATGCACGGCGCCTTGCTCGAGATCAGCATTGGCTTCGCCGGATGGAAGCCGCGAAGGATGGGTGGCCATCTCGAGAGCGACAGCGTGATTGTCGCCCATGGATGCAGCAGCGTTGCGATTGCTGAATGGCCTGTTCCAACGTCTTGGCCCTGCGTCAGAGGCGTTGTAGGCCATGGCAGCCTCTTCATCACGCTGCGTTCGTGCACCGCGACCCAAGGCCAGGAGACTGGGCATGGCGGTGGCGGCAAGGACAGCGGCAGCGGCGGCGGCAAAAGCGGCTGCTGGCAAGGATGCAAGTAGGTGTTCGCAAGAGAGGCCAAAAGAGCTACTGCGAGATCAAATCCGGATGGGATACGGGGGCCCGAAGTCGAAGATCCACTCGATGCATAAAGACGCAGCGGGCCTTGATGTAAGCTGTGGAATTAGTACGATACTCTGGCCCGTAGCGCGAAACAACCGATGAAAGGACGACCGCAGGGACGGCCAGGATAGGAATCGTGACGACTGAAGACGTGGTGATGACGGCAAGCACTGCAAGTTGGAAGCGTAGATGGATGAGGGGTGTAAGAAGGAGGAAGATGGCGAGCCTTACGTACTCGAGTCGGCTTGCATAGGAAACAAAGTGAGCTGACATGCGCGTTGGCGTGTGAACTGACTGCGCATTCGGGCTATCTTATCACTCGCTAAAGCGGATACAACAGTTTCTATTCGCCACGATTTCTGTATTCAAATAGCCTAGACCTCACACAACTCATTCAATACGAAAGCGGTGCTGCTGCAGCATTCACTCAGTAGTGCAGCGCGGCAGTCGAGACCCGTGCGGGGTTCAAGCGAAGGGCAGTCATGATTATTATTGTTGTGATTCGCACACTTTGCAGCTCACGGTCCATCACACGGCGTATCCATGCATCACGATGACACTACGCTCGCGGCGCCTTCAGCGTTTGTAAAGCACAAGCGCTTTGCCATGTCAACCATGCCAGTGTGTAAAATACAAACCGGCCGCTTAGCCTGCAAGGTGAAATGGAGGATGGAGCTGAGGCAGTTCAGCCTTTTTTTTCTTTCTTTTTTTTCTCTTTCTTTTTATTCAGCCACCCGGCACTTCGTTGCGCTGGACGCCCAGCGGAGCAGTACGCTCGCTCTTCTTCTCGCCCACAAGGTCGTCGTACCAGACCTTGTCCAAGCCAGCTTTCTTGCGGTCCTCGGCGTTGAAAGGGCCCTTGAGGCGGCCGATGAAGTTCTGGCGCACTTGTTCTCGGAACACTTGGACAGGATCCAGCGCGGTAGGCTGCGCGTGGGCACAGAGGTAGGTGAGCCATCGGTGGCCGGCTGAGACATGCGTGATCTCATCTAGATGGATGATGGTGAGCGTCTCGACACTAGCTAAGTCGCCCGCATTTTGGAACTTCTTGATGGTAGTCGGATTGACATCCAAGCCGCGGGCTTCGTGGACTAGATGAATGATGGACAGCCTTGCCGTAAGCGAATGGGCCGTCTCCACGGCAGAATCCCAGAGGCCGTGATGGACGGGCAGTGCGCCAAAGTAGCTTCCCATCTCTTGCAGACGTTTGCTAAGCAACGAGAAATGCTTGGCCTCGTCCTCCGCCACCTTGACAAAATCAGAGAAGAACTGGAGCGGCATTCTCTGCACCGCATCGTCCGTTTGGCCTGTAGAAAAGAACTCGGCAGACAGCTTCGGAGCTCGAGCGATAATGTCCCAGGCCAGGTCGATGGCCCACTGTTCGATATTGGCCAAGGAATGAAGAATTGCAATGCGGCTCTTCTCGGTTCCTCCGCGGCCGCGTTTGCCTTCCTGGCCTGGACGGACACGCACCTCCTCTTTCCTTCTTGGAGGCCGTTCTGGCGCCGCTTCTTCTTGCTTTGTGATCCAAGTCCGTCTGTCGGCATCGCTGGAGCCAGCCCATCTACCTCCCCCAACCACTTTGCACTCTCCCGACCGGAACGCCTTTGCTGCTAAGCGCGTATAGGCCACCTTTCGGGCAGGCTCTGAAGTGTTAAGGATGAGCACAGCCCACGCCACCAACGTTTTGGGCGCAGGTTCAGGTGCTAGGATGGAAGTTGGAGCATCTTGGCCGTTTTCGCTTTTCGCAACTTGATTCGTTTCGCGGGCTGACGTCAAGGAGGAGGAGCAGGCGGATGAGGATACAGATGCATCGGAAACGCGAAGCTGAGATGCTGCAAGATGGAGGTTGTGAGCTGCATCTTCCCTCGCCGATACGGAAGGGACCGATTCGCTGACGGGCCGAAGCTCGATGAGTTCCCAGTCGGCATCGCCCAGGGTAGAGCTGTGGCTGTCGCAGCCGCGGGTCGGCTTGGGTGTTTCGATATAGAGCTGGCCATCGCGGACTTTGCAAGAGTAGACGCAAGCTGAGATTCCGTGCGATGACTCGCCTGTACTCAGACTGAAGTCATATTCATGCCATGGACAGACGACCACCAGGTCTTCGATCTCGCCCTCAAACTCGGTCTCATTGCCTTCAATTACTGCACTTTCAAGCGGTGCACCCAGATGAGGGCAGGTCGACTCCATGCAATAGTAGTGTGATCGGCCTCCTTCCGACGACACTGCATCGGCACCGACCGTGGGAAAAGAGAAGATGAGCAGCGAG
Source organism: Tranzscheliella williamsii (assembly GCA_023212725.1). NCBI lineage: Eukaryota > Fungi > Basidiomycota > Ustilaginomycetes > Ustilaginales > Ustilaginaceae > Tranzscheliella > Tranzscheliella williamsii. The sequence goes on along the minus strand of JALBYF010000055.1, from coordinate 59,173 downwards.
TGGTACTCTTGCGTAGCACGATGACGCAAGGTAATGTGATGTCGAGCTGAGCTTTCTAGCTTTGTGATTGGCCCGATCAACAGCCATGAGCTGGGTGTCGACCTGACCATGACCATGGTCTAAGGCACGAGTTTCTCGAGTTTCGGTTGACTGTCTTCTGCGGTGCTGATGTGGTGAAAGTATCCTTATAGCGAAGATCTTGCCTTCTTTCCCTCTTCCGCTCTCTCGCTCTTCCTAAAAGTTTCCTATGTGGAGTTCAAGAGCCCACGAGATACAACGAGCTTCTCCCGTCTTCCGAGATTGGCCAGGGCCTGTTTAGGCACGCGCGACTATGGCGCAGCCTCTTGCTACCAATCAACAGCGCGGCATATGAATGGCTCCGAGCTGCTTCAGCAGGAGACAGGGCGACAACTCCCTGAAAGGGGGCCAAGTGGGAGCCACAAGTCATCAGCCAACGGTGTGAGTCACAGTCACGGTAAGATTGTTAAAGTGGGAAGTGCTGCGTTCTCGTATGCAGGTCCAAGTGCTAAGTGATAAAGCGCGTCAGCCGAGATACAACACGCAGCAACAACAATTAAGCTAGGTTGGTTGCATTCGACATGCCAAAGTCAAACAGTAACAGTCGAGTGAGAGCAACACACGTTTCCGTTAAGGCCAGCCAAACCCTGAGCCGCGCATAACCCTAGTAGGCACAATCATGAAGCTGCTAGTCACAGTCACAGTAAGCTCATGACATCCATCTCGTCGCTGCTGCTTCTCCTAGTCAGCTCGAACGCCCAGCCACGGCGGCTGTGGACCGTTCGGTTCACTCCAAAGCGTCCGCCCTGCTACTGCTCACATCATGTTGCTCGCCTTCAGAGCGTTGAACCTGCATAGCCAGATGGACTCTGTCCGCAACAACAACTGAGACCAGCCACCATCCCGTACCCTTCCTCCCTTGGAAGCTCATAAGGGTCGGCCACGATGGCGAGCGCCTTTACCAAGCTCTTCATGCCCGCATACAGGAAGAGGAATGCTTCCTCTTCTCGGCGTTCTGATCCATCCCGACTTCGCTTCTCTAATACCACTGCCGGCTTCGATCTCAGAGATTCAATTCCGGAAGAGCTTGCGCCCTCTCCTTCCCATGCATATCATCCGCATGCCACAATCACTACCCAGAGCATCAATGCGGCAGCGGTAGCTTCTGCCCGCAATGCTGGCCTTCGACGCTACTCCACGGGCGCAGACACGATCGACTTGACGAGTACCAATGATTTCTACCACCTTCCTCGCTCGAAGACCTCACATGCACACGGTGAAGCTGGTAATCCTCCCATGACTTCTGCCTCCATGGCTAGTTTTCATCAATCTGACACACTTCGCCCTTCCTTGGATCACACGGAGCAAGAAGACGATGATCTTGACACCAATCCGATTTATCTGCAGCTCTCTGAGAACCCAGCTCTGCAAAAGGAATGGGACCTAACCAGGCTCGCGTTGATCCCGCTGAAGGAAACATTGCAGCACCATCAGCTTGATACCGAGGCTATCACCTCCGATCCAGACTTTGTAGCACTGCATGCATTTGCTCCATCGAAGCTGTACAGGGACCAGTTCGTCTCCGTCCGTTCCCTTACACGCACACCGACGGTGCTGAACGAAATCGGGATTTCTCACAACAATTTAGTCGACGATTCCACAGACCAGAGCTCACCAAGCGAATGGGACGTAGTCACCTTGACCGTCACCGTCGAGCCAGGACAGAAAACGGTTTACATCGCAGAGACAAAACACCACTCTGAAACGGATCGTAAATCTGCCACTGTTCGCAGGGAAGCATCTATCGTCGGCGAAACAACAATCTACCGGACCGTCAACATTCCTAGCACCGGATCTGGTCGGCTGAGCCAAGGCGAGAAGACGGCCTTCCATGTTGTCAGTAGGAACTCGTCGGCTGCAACAGTCCTACCGCAAAGTATAAAGGTGCGCGTCATCTCTATCGACAATCCTATCATCACACTGCCTCGCCACCCAGACCCGCGCATCCCACCTTCGGTAACTCCAGAAGACGCAGCAGCAACTGCGTCCACCATTTCTTTGCCGACTTCGAGCCTAGATGCCGAACCTACTGCACAAAACTTTCCTCGCAGCGAGTTTGCCGAGCTCTCCGAGGTGATACTGCGGATTGTGCCACCGCGGAGATGCTTCGGTCAGGATATCGTACTGCTTTGCTCTGCTACGTCTGCTCCCGACTACTTGCGCCAAGCATTCTGCCGTGCCTTCAATGTCCTCTTTGCCTCGGCAAGCGAGTTCACGTCTTCCTTCGTCTACGTCAAGGGCTTTGATGGCTACAACGCAAATCGCATTCGACGAGGCATCTGGTTCAAGGCTTGGAAGGCCTTCGAGGAGGGCCTCGGCAGGTTTCACTCGTCCCAGCTTACCACAGATGCTTTTCAAAGAGTCAAGGCTCTTCTCGAAAACGTTGTCATGGGACTCGTCCATACCAAAATGTATGGACCGATTCAAGACCAGCTGACAGAGGCCGATCTGGTCCTAGAAGAGATCCTACACACCTATCAAGCTTCGCAAGTAAGCCTTGTTGATTTTGGTGTTCGTCACCCATCGCTACGGCACAGGCCCGCACGACTCGAGGGCGCAATAGCCTTGTTGGCGGATGGGCTATGCGAAAATGATTGCTATCTTGCCGATGATGCACTGACGTCCGGCGATGTTGGTCCGTTGCTTGACACTTACGCCGCAAGCAAAGATGTTTCGGAAACACTAGCAGCAACCGAGGATCATCAGCAGTCTGGTCTCGGTCTTCGAACACGGACTAACCCCAGCATCTCTCAACAGTCCAGTACTCAACTCCGCCGCAGAACTCCAGTAGAGATCCTACAGACTCTACGTTCCACTATTGATGAAATTGGCTGGGCTGTGCAACGCAGTTACCACTCGTCTAGTCGCAATTCTCTCGCAGCCATCGAGCCAGCCCCTGTATTAAGTACCGACGATTTACTGCCTATCCTCAGCTATATCTTTGCGCGAGCTTGTCCCACGAGGCTCTGCAGCGCTCTCTACTATGCCAAAGCGTTTCAACTAAGCGACATAACGGGCTTTCCGGAGTTACAGTGGGCCTTGGTCACTTGCGAGGCTGTGATAGCCTACCTCAAGACCGACCCCTTACGCCTCTGCCGAAAAAGGCGTAGTATCAGCCTCGAGACAGCTCGAAGACCCGCAGGCCCGCTGGTCTTTTCCGGTGGAAACGAGCTATATACCCACTCTCTCTCCCCGCAACCAAGCAATTCAGGTGGTCCGGCTGCCAGCAGCTATATGAGCATGACACGCTCTCTTTCTGGACACCGCGACCGAGGAGCCGTAAACGTAACGCCTCCCCAATCGCCATTGTCGCCTCTTTCGACGGCCGAGTCATCGGCGAGCCGTTTGATTTCGAAGGAAAACAACACCTACCCTTCCCGACACAGCGAAGCACCCTTCGAAGCTATCGTCGGCGGGGCCGTCGAGGCGAGTCCCAGTGGGCAGATTGAAGTTTTCAAGCTGCCGGGCCTGCCAGCCAGCATATCCTCACGTCGAAACAGCCGGATTATTCAGCGACCGACTTCGGTCTTCTCCTTGAGCGAGGATGGGGATAGTGTTATGGGTCAAGACCTTTCTCTAGACATGCTTGATTCACGTCTGTCGACGGCAGCGTTAGGTCAAAGCCCAAATCGGCGCATGAGCATGCGTGATCGGACATACTCGTCCACTTCGGTGCACAATGACATACAGATCCGCCCTCAGATCATCCGCACCGTCAAAAAGCCTCCTTACTCAGTAGGAAGTGGCACCCATATGGAAAGGACGGCAAGCAACAGCAGCAGCAGCAACTTTCACGTCCGTGTTGTCGGCAGCCCTGCTATGAGCGCTGCCGATAGTGGCTCTGGGCGCGACTCGCCCTTCGCTCCAGCCTCTCCACCACGTTCTGATAGGAGAAAGAGTTTCGACTCTTGGACAGCGTTCTCCCTCTTTTCTACCAATGCCAAGACATCGCACAGCTACCACGACGCAGCAGAACCCAGCTCGGATGGGTCAGTTACGACTCCGGAGGCACAGGAAATTTCCAAAGCCCCTTTGCAGGCGCTGGGCTCCTCCGACCTGCGCCAACCTACGCGCACCCTCTCAACAAGCCACAGCTCACGGCCGCCTTGGTCGATGGACGCTTCGGCCAGACAGGCGGCTGCATCTACTGCAGGCTCTGTTCAGTCCGTCGACGCGATCATATCGGCGACTGCTGCAAACACGGCAGCAAGCGAAGCCGTTGCCGCTACCGAACGCTATGATCTGCAGAAGCAGCTGAGGCATTCAGCCTCGCTCAAATCGACAGCTTCAGATCACTCCTCGGTGCGTGCCCATAGCAAAGGTGGCAGTGAATCATCGTCCTCTGGTGCACTCAGCACCTTGCCTTCCCGACGTCGCCCCTACCGAGGCCGCTTTCTATCAACCTCAGCAGCCACGATCGCCGCTGCTGCTGTTGCTCTGCCTCCCCAGGTCGACCGCAGCACCACTTCCGACGCAGATTTGACGCTCCCCAGACATCAAAGTTTGGGCTCGCTTGGTGCCTTTGGAATGCGAGCGCGCTCGCCTGATCCTGCTCCGCCCAACCCAGGAATCTATGGCGATGAGCCCAACTCGCCACGCTCCTCTACAACAACGCCCGAGAGCTTGTTGCCCCTATTCAGACAACTACAGCTGCCGTCTCCGGTGGCCGAAGCTGAAGGTTTAGCCACTGCCACCTCCGGAACGGCCTCGCCCAGTGCTTGGGATCGCTTCGAACCCAGCCCGTCTGTCACCGTGGATCCAAAGCTGTCGAGCCTGCCGCTAGGTCACAAGGACCGTCAAAATCACCAAGCAAGCGAAAGGAATAGCGGCCCATTGCCAGAGGTTCGCAAGCGAGTGTCTGCGACTCCGCTATCCACGGTACCTTGCGGGAAGACGAGCAGTGACGTCGCTCCTGGCACCGAGCAGTTACTTGGTGCGAGTGGCGATCGGCAGGCTGCTGTCTGCGACGACCATACAGATCCTGCGAAGCCGGGTGGGGCGGCAGCGGGAGGTGCGGGTTCCGACGACGCGTCTCGGGCTAGCAGATCGCCGGGGCGGGGCGGGGAGGGCGAGGCGCAGCAGGGGGCGCCCGCGTGGCTCACGCACGAGCTGCACCGCTTCTCGTTCCCCGCCGCGTCGACCTTCAAGCGCCGCTCGTTGCGGCCCTGTCCGCAGCCGCCCACCTAGTCATCCGTGTCGCGCCGCCTCCCCGCTCCCGCAGTCCACATTCACGCCGCTCCGCATCCGCATCTGCATCCGCATCGCTACGCATCCCGTAAACCAAAAGAGGCTGGCCCTCTGCCCATCTTCCCCCCTCCTGTGTCTGTTCCGTATGTGATCTCGCTGACCGACTGCGGCGTCGATTGTGAGCATGGCCGTCCTGTACTCAAGCGGCAAATGGTAGGGACGCGCTGCAGCCAGACGCACGGACAAGCAGCACGGACAGCGGCACAGAAGTCACACGCTAAGAAAGTGGAAAACATCATTGCGGAGTGCGCGGACGGAAGCAGAGGCGGCACGCGGACCGCTCACGCTGAGGCGCCGAACTCGGCGAGCATGGCCTGGATGTCGGGATTGTTGAAGAGTGCGCTGAAATCGGCCTCGGCGTTGGCGTTTTCGGCGATAAAGTCGTGATTCGAGGCAACCAGTGCCATCTTCGAGGGGGAGCCGAGGGCGCGCGTGCCGGATGCCCCCGGCGACGAGGCCGCCGAGCCGTCCTTGCCGCCAGCCTTGGGCTTGCGCGGCGACGTGAGGATCTCGACAATCTGCGGCGGCAGAGGCTTCTTCGGCGAGGCAAAGATGCCGGAAAGCTCGGGGGGCAGCGAAGAGAGGAAGCTGGCGTCCAGACCGGGAATCACCGTCGAAATCGCTGCCGAGGGCGATGCTGCCTTGGTGACGACGGTGCTGCCCTCCGCTTCGCCGTTCGAAAGCTGCACTGCGGCTGCGCCTGCTCCGCTGCCGAGCACATGGGCGGCAACACCAGCACCACCTGCCTGGTTGAACTCCGCCAGCTGGTTTCCGAATTCAAGTGCCTGATGCAATTGGATCTCACTGAAAGCGTCGGCTGAGATCGCCGGCTGCTGTGGCCCACCAGATGCGGTCGGTGTGAGGACGCCATCGTTGGGGACAGGTATCTCGAGACTGCTGAGTCCACCATCAGCGTTGATGCCGAATCCTGACGCGGCAAGAATGCCGTACGGATCTTCTAGCAGGTCAAAAAAATTGGTGTTCGACGCCTCGGGAGAGTCGTCCGACGGAGCGGGCGAGGAGCCGGAAACGGAAGACGAAGCGTCCTCTACTGTAGCAGGCAACGGTCGCCGTCGCGCTGGCACTTGAAGTCGTTCTTGCACTGCCAGCTCGGTGCTGTCCTTTGAGCTCGGCACTGATGTTGCCGCTTTCTGCGTTGGGTTGACATCGGAGCGCGATTTGGGAGGCTTGTCCTCCATTTCAACGTCCTCCGTAGGTGAGCCGTCGCTTGGCCAGTCAAGGTCGCTCGGGGTCGGGAAAATCTCTCGCATGCTCGGCGTGCGCCCCCATCCGTCGACTTCAATAGCATTCGAGTCCGTGGTAGGATGGTCAAAGTTGGGGCTGCTGGGAGGCAGATCGAGCTGGTCTAGTTTGGCCCGTCCGTTCTGCAGACCCATGCTGGCCGAGGAATTGGCGCTACTGTTGCTCGAGTTGCGAACAAACTTGCGGCTTACGCGGGACAACGTTGGCGAAGGTGGGCAAGACGGAAGCCCAGCCGAGTCCTCGCGGCTGGTGCCGGTGCCGTTGGCATTCCGGAAAGGCCCTTTAATAAAGCGTGCTTCAAGTTCATTGTCCTCGTCAACACCGTCCATGTCAACATCCAATCCAACAGACTGGTTACGTGTAGACCGCTCGGCCGCTTTTGCAAACGTTTCCTTCCCAGCAGCGTCGATAATCCTCTGCTGGGACAATTTGCCCTTCGTGAGTGTTGACGAGGCGGAATTCGACTTGCCTCCTTGCTTTGTAGCCGCAACCGATGCGATCTTGCTAGTTGACAGGTTGCCCTTTCCAGCCGCTGTCTTTTCTGACGGCGATGCGGGTGAAGTCACATTGCTGCTCGACTTGCCATCATGGCGACCGGCGCCGTCGCTTGAAGTGAAGAGTGCTGGATGAAGGACTTCTTGCCCGGATTTGGTTCTGCTACGTGTCACCGGACTGTCATTGGAGGAAGGAGCAGTTCCTAGACGACTTGGTGAGGATGGCAGGCGGCTGGTGACGCGCGCCGACATCACTCGGCCAAAAGAGGGGCTTGCTGGACATTGTCCGACTGGCGATGCATACGGATTCTGGCCAGAGATGGTTCCGTGAGGATTTTTTCGCGGACTTCGTCTTACAGATGTAGGCGTTCGTTGCCCGTTGCGGCCAACGCTGCCGAGTAATGAGCCTGGCGTCTGCAGAGCACCTAGAGGACCTAGTTCCTCGAAATCGAAATCAGCTTCGCTCATCAAAGTATCGAGCATGGTTCCCGGGCTCGAGTTCATCAGGTAGCTTGGAACTCGAAACCGAACATCTCTGGATGGACTCTCGAAGAAGCCCATACCGAGCTGTGTGAAGCTTGTCATGTCGGGCTGCATAGAACTGGCGTTCATCGAAGGGCGTACTGGGCTTGACTGAGCGAAGTTGACCGTCCTTGCGCTCTGAGTCGACTTTGCCTGCGGTGGTAGGGGAGCCCGAAACAACTGCTGCTGCGGTTGCCCGTCTGAGGCCTGCTCTTCCCCGCGCTGCTGATTGTTGGAAGCTTGCGATTGGGGCTGCAATCGCTGGTTAGACGAGGTCGACCCGTCAGCAGAGGGCGTGAGTGCAATAGCGGGGCTATTGGACTTGCTGCTGCTCGACGATCCATCTTTTCGGTTGGCCTTGTAGTTCTGTGGAACTTTCACCGAACCTTTGGGTCTGCCCGGCCTTTTGCCTTCGGGATTCTCACGCATGCTTCTGCGGCTTCGCCATTTGCCTGTGCTTTCGTCGAGGACATACTCTCGATCCGCTTGTTTCTTGCAGAGTTGCTTTTCCCTCTCATTCTCCTTATCTTTCTTCTTGCTGTGACGCTCTGACTCGAGCTTTTCAGCATCTCTTTGGCAGGCCTCGCTCAGCGTTCGAGGCATACTTGACTTTCGCCCAGAAGCTGAAGCTGGCGTACCGGCGTCTAGCAGTGGCGAAGCGCCGTCTGTCAAGCACTTGTCGCCAGGCGTGGTTGTGGAAAGGGGCCCGGTGGGAGTAGACATGCTGTACGGTGAAGTCACCTCGGCCTCGGAAATCGACACCTTCAGACGCTTGACCGTCGGTCCGGTTCGTTCGGAAGACTCTCCCTTTCGCTTCAGGGCTTCAGCCTGAGCTTTCCGTTCTCTGTATGCCTTGGTGGCATGTTCCTTCCTCCAGACGTATTCAGGGCGAGAGTTGTTCCACTTTTGAAAATACAAACCGCAAGGATTGCAAGCAGACCATTTTGTTTCGCCATCAGTCTCGATAGGCCCGCTTTCATCAGCGTATCGTGGTCTCCATCCCGGATCAACTCCACAATCATCGGCGTTACCACCGCCGTTGCCGAACGCATCGCCATTGCCGCTTGGTGGCTTCTCCGCGATAGGGTTGTTGACGATGGAACCAGCGGGCAGCCTGAGGAGCCGCCAGGTTGTAGGCACATCAGTGCCGCAATTGTAGCAAATGCGGTTGGACCCGTCCGTGGTGTCCCTTCGAGCGCCATTCGGGCTAGGGTGGTCGTCCTCATCGGATGCCAAATTCTTGAAAAGCTTCTGGCCTGCCGTGCTATCCGGGGTGGCCTTTGCATTGGCGGCGGAACGCTGAGCATGGTCTGCCGGTTGATTCTCCTTGCCAGATATGTCAGCCTGTGCAAGTGTCGTGGATGATAAACCCTTGACTGGCGAGACAGGACTTGTCGCATTTGAAGCAGAAGCGTCTTCAAGCACTCGCTTCGAAGCACCAGGACTGTCGGCTACTACTTCTGCAGCAGGTTGCTGGTCTGAAGACGTGCCTAGAGCCTGAGCTACCTGTTGCAGCAAGGTCTCAAGTTGTGCCTGTTGCGCCGGCTCAGGGGCTGACTTTGTAGTCCTTTGCTGGAGACTGTGCAGGATAGTAAGCAATTGCAGTGTCTGTGGGTTAGCAGCTGCTGCTGCTGCCACAGCAGCGGCAGTAGAGGCCGTTTCCAGAGGCTGAGCCGTGTCGCCAGTGGGTGATGATACGACAGGTGAGTTGACCTCGGAAGACCTTCGAGAGCTAACCTCGATAGGCGAACTGGCGCGCTGTCTGCTTAAGCTGGTGACACGTCCAGAAGATCTACGGATACCCATTCCGCTTGGGTGGGGCTTCGAGCCGGGGTAGTCAGGCTCCGAGCGTAGAGAGATTTCTGGTGTCGTTCTGGACTCGGGGCCTTTAAGCCTGGAGGTGCGAGATCGAGAGCTGGCGGAGAAAGAAGGCGAATGAACGTTGGTGCTGAAGCTGTTGGATGGCCGCGTGACAGGATTGCTGCTAGCGCTAGAAGAGAGGCCACGAACAAGATTGAAATATTTGTCCTTACTTCTGGCCTGAGATTCCTTCAACTTGATGACAACCTCGAGCACATTAATGTCCTCCTCGAACTCGCGATCGTTCTCGTACCTCAATCTTCTGCCGTCAGATCGAACGCGACCAGTGACCGTGGTTTCGCCTTCTCCTTCTTCATCGAGAGCCCAATTGAAAAATCCCTTGCCGACAAAGATAGAGGTCGGGGTTGCTTCTTTGGAATGAGTAGGACTAGTGTTGAGCTTGCTAGGGCCAGGTTCAGAGCGATCACGCAACGGGTTGGATGGAGATCGTGTCGTTGCAGAATGACCGCGAGAACCGCTTGGGGAACGGGTCTGATTGGCGCGAAGAGTTTCCTCAGGGTCGACCGCGTAGATGATGAAGTCTTTCTTGCCGTCAGGCAAAAGCTCAGGACTGGCCATGCAGACGACGCCAAGGCAGGTCTTGAGAGCGATGCGTCCAAAGCGGATTTGGCGTGACTGGTGGAGGTGGGATGGATAGTAGTCGCTGGAACTAAGCGGCGAATGTGGTGAGATGTTCGGGATGATCACTTCGACGGGGATGGGACGCCCGAGTCTCGCCACCATGGTATGGTGGGGGCTCGAATCCAAGGTATAGAGGACCTTGACTATAATGTTGAGAACAGATAGGAAGCGTCAGTGAAACGATGTCGAGGGGCAATGTGCAACCTCAGCCGATCCGGGGCAATCGCACGCAAGAGATCTACTTACCATCCATGCTGGTACCGTGGCTGCCCATCGCGGCAGTATTGTCGTATCTCGTGGCGAGAGAGATGCGTCCGGGTACGAGCGTTGGCTAGACCGTCGAACGAAGCCAGAGCCTGGATTGCCAGAAGCCGTGACTATTTCACGTCCACCGCAAGCAAACAGTGGGGGTCATAGGAGACAGCCCCAAGAGTTCGACCGCCTTTGTGCTGCGAGATAGAGGAAAGGAGCCGATTGAGACTAATGTTGCTGAGGAAGCAAACGCTCAAGCTGACGCCGAGCGACACCGTTCAGGAACGATGTAGTTAAAGAAAGGGATTAAGTAGGCTGTTCGTCACGCGTGACAGGGCGACTGAACGTATAAGATCTAGGAAATATACGCGTAGATGTGCCGGTAGGGTCAGTTGAATGGTTGAATGTATGCCGATGCAACGCTGAAGTGAAGCGATGGCGATGATGAAGTGATAGACAGGATGAGAATGGACTCTGCTTCGGTGAGTGTGCTGTGTCCAAAGTAAAGTTGCTATAAGAAAAAGTAAAGAGGTAGGGCTACGCGGTGATGGTAAGATGGATGTCGTGATGAGGGTCGTGATGGATTGTCAACGGGCCTGTGAGAGGAACGAGATGCAATCATGAATGTCGAGCTGAGCTCCGTTGGCCAGACGGATGAGAGCGTGACTATTGCGGGTGGAATGTCATTTCAACTCACACGCCAACGCCAAAATTCTCGCCCACACCAGCGCGTAAAGATGTGTTCTTCGCGTCGTCCGTGTTCGACTCCACATGATGAAGCGTGTATGTCGCCAAAATCACAATTTGAAGGACCATCGGGTTTGTACATCGGCGATGCCCCTCAGAACAATCTAACACTACCGATCCCGCGGCCAGACGATACCCCTGCTTAACGTCGCAGATCAGACGGGATGCGGTACTTTCAAGGTTCTATCCGCAGATCGCACTGACAGAGTAATCAACCAACTCATGACCGCTATGAAGATCGATACCGCCGTTCCAAGTATAGCGATGGTCAGAAACCTATCGGTTCGGCGAATACCAGGCGATTGCGTGCCATTCACCCTTCCCTTTTAGCTCGTGTTTGAACCCCTTTCCGTAGGATTTTCGGCCTACTGCCCTCGACCCACCCAAACATGGTTGTGCCCTCTGCGCCGCACACTGCGCCGCGTAGAGGCATCAACTACTGATCATGTTGCCCTCTGGCAGGGCGCAGTGGGTCTTGGTGTGTCTGTCCATTCGAGCAGGTCCGTCGGCGAGCCTTGTTGCCGAAACTAGCCCAGTGGCTGTCATGTCGCTTCCCGCACGCTCTACAGGTGACATTCGAAGGCGCCCTCCCGAGCCCCGCAGGCTTTGCTTGGCGGGTGTTGCCTTTGACGGACCATGTCTGAGATCCGGTGCTTACTGTCATCCGTCGCTTTGTAGGCCTTGTGAAACGGCAGCCACAGTCAGAGAGAGGTGGGCTGACTGCGTAAGCTTGTGTTACATTTTCGCTCGAAGGCAAGTCTCGTCATACACACAATACGCGTCGACAAAAGGGTGGCGGGCAGGCGCACTAGCGTAAAAGAGAAAAGGACCGCGTCTCGACGCGCAAGCAGCGTCCAAAGTCCATTCATTGGTGGGTCTAGCTGCAGTCTAGCTGTGCCCTTTGCCCTTGTGATGTCTAGTTCTAGGTTCGCTGCGTCGTCGCTCGTCAAGCCTGTATGGTTGTCTATGACTTCAGGTCATGCGACTGGGCGTTAGGAAACTGGTGGATCGACATCCCTGCATGCTTGGTTTCGTTTGGTTATTGAAAAAGTGCTGCCTTTGGGTGGGGATCGTCGGTGCTAGTAAGTCGAGCGGTCGACTTAGCGAACGCAGAGCTGCACGTCAGGCATCCCACCTGCACGACGCGGAACTTGTCGACATTTGACCACTTTCTGCAATCGCCTCTTTTGGCCGCCTGAGTCGCCATTGGTCAAGTCCTACCTCGACCTCATCTTCTCATTGGAAGCACGCAGGTCCGGCACTGGCACACATCCTATATTAACTCCCTGCTAGTGGTCACTCCCGCTGCAAGATGGCTGACCAGGATCCGCTCCGTTCTCCAGGTCTGTCGGCGCCACTCCTCAGCCCTCGCGCTATCCAGTTCGCTGACGACCTCATCGACATTCAGTCGTCTCGCGACAACTCGCCGAGCAAGCCACCACGATCTAGCATCGGCTCCAATACCATTGCCGGAACGCTGACGCCTGATCCCTTGTCGAAAGCCAAGTCTTCGGACTCGACCGACCCCATGAAGCCTAAAGATTATGGCTCCGTGTCGCAGGAGCTGGCGAATAATGCAGGCTCGACAAGTTCACACGAGGCGCCAGCGCCAGCGCGTCAGGGTTTCCGGGCATCCGGCCCCGGCATGATCCATCTCCCGCCTTCGCCCTTCACCAGTAACGCGGGAGAGGATGCCGCCTCTGGTCCAGATCTCGCGCGCGCCCGTGAAGTTAGCATGAGCCCCAGCGTATCGGCATACAGCGGCGCTCAACGAAGTGGCAACCCCCGCAAACTGTCGTTCAAGCGCCGTACTCCCAGCAGCCAGCAGCGACAGAATCTGCTGCAGAGAGCTTCGCTGGGCGTCTTCCCCCATCGCAAGGGTTCGATGGCGGGAAGCGATGCTGGGCCCAACTGGAGATCGTTGCATAGAGCGCATACTACGAGTGTTCATCCCAGCGGAGACGGAGATAGTACCGTCGACCTCGACGCATTGATAGAAGGGGCGGATACACCTTCGATCCCCCGGATGTTGCCAACAAAGCCAGATCCATTCTCAACGCCCATCCCCACCCTCCCATTTGTCGTGCTCTGCCTGGTTTGCTTTGGCGAGTTCAGCTCTGCCGGTGTAGCCGGTCCTTTCCTCTTCTTCATGATCGAGGACTTTGGCGTCGGAGGAGAAAGCGAGGTCGGCTTCTGGGCCGGTATTGTCTCAGCCAGCTTCTTCTTTGCCCAGTTTCTCACCTCACTCATGTGGGCCTCGGTGGCGGACAAGCGGGGACGGCGGTTCGTACTTATGGTCTCGCTCTTTGGCAATGCTGTCACAATGATGCTTTTTGGTGCATCCAAGAATCTTGCAACCGCCATCATGATCCGACTCGCGCAGGGCTTCTTTAACGGCGCTGTTGGGGTGGCCAAGGGTGCGATACGAGATATCACAGACGAAACCAACGAGGGCCGAGCCTACGCGCTCATGGGATTCTGTTGGGGTATGGGAGGTATCATCGGGCCCATTTTGGGAGGTGTACTGGAGCATCCTGTCAACAAACTACCCGGCCTGTTCGGGAACAGCCAGCTGTTCTTAGACTACCCATACCTCCTACCTTGTTTAGTTGCAGCAGCCTTCACGATGGTCGGTTCCTTCCTCTCGCTCTTCCTTGGCCACGATGGTGGCCCAAGGACAGGCAGCATCCAGCTGCCGGAAAAGATCGATATCGAGAGGGCTGCGAATCAAGTGGGAAGCTTCGGTCGAAGCGCTGGTCAGCGCATCAGCGGCTATTTCAGTGGTTCCCGCAGCGTGGCCGGATCTGAGCTCAGCTTGTCGAGACACTACACGCCGGGGGGTGAAGAGCCTCCTTCGCCGAATGAAGGGACAACCAACAAGATACCTCGCACATTCACCCAGCAGGTGGACGACGAGACAGGAGGGCCTCCGTCCCCTATCGACAGTGAAAGCGAAGGCACTGTCATCACGCACAATCAGCAGTATGGCGGGGCCAGCAACGCCAATGAATCCGGCTTTTCGCGTGCAGACCATCAGCTTCGACAACGGCTCTTCTCGCGGACCGAAGAGAGGCAGCGCGGCATCCTCGGCGGTGGATCGGCTTATGGCTATGAAAGGCACATGTCCAAAAGCTCTGCTGCGCCAGCCACACATGACCGCTTCACCAGCGGATCGCGAACCGGTTCGTTCGCCTACAACCGGCCCGGGCGGCCCTCTTTCTCCTCCACAACGCAGTATGCCCCGGACTTCGAGGAGATCGGACAACGGCCTGGGCTCAGCTTTGCACAGAGGTTCTTGCTTGCCCAAGACGATTCAGTCTTTACCATCTCGGATCTCTGGGTCGCTGCTGCCATCAACGGAGAGGATGCCTACGAAGACGTCTTCGAAGAGGACGAGGACTACTCGGATCACGACGCCTTCGAAGACGACAGCGTTGTAAACGACTCGATTGATGAAATGGATGAAGAAGACGACGATGGAGAACGCGGCCAGCGCGAAAACTCTCCATTGCTGGCGCCTCGACATCTGCCTCCGCTCAACTTTGCGCAGCGAAAATTGTCGAGAGCGGGGCTTTCCGACGCAGGTCGTTCCCACGCCTCGTCGCGTCCTCGATCGATGCGCCGATCGAGTGCAACCGGAAGGGTGCCGAGTCTGTATGCTAATACCGGTGTCGACACTTCGTTGCTATCTCCTGGCATCAATCCTCTGTCTCCGTCGATCGAGGCCAGCCAAAATTCTCTCGGAGGCGCCGCGGCAGGAGGCCAGCTGCGGCAAGAGGGTGCGTGGGATCCTACTCTAGCCGGTATTCCCGAAAGCCATTCGAACCGCAACAGTCTTACAGTGCCGTCTGCTCGACGCCATGCTCCCGGCTCTCCCTCCCCTGACCGCCGCAGTGGCGCCTTTTCGATCAGCGGTGCTCGGACTGCTGCTGGTGCAGGCGCAGCCCCTCCCGTTTCGCTCTTTACTCTGCTGCCGACAGCCATCATCGCCCACTATGGGCTCATGGCCTTCCACTCGTCTACTTTCGACCAGGTCTTTATGGCCTTTTTGGTCACGCCCGAACCCTCTGGCGGTCTCGGACTGACGGCTACCCACTTTGCCCAGCTGATCGCCGCTATGGCCTTTTGCCAGCTCATCTTCCAGTTTGTCTTTTATCCCAAGGTGGGTCCTCCGCAGGGCAAATTCTCGCATCTGGCAATGCTGCGGCTCGGAACGGCGATCTACCTGCCATGCTATGTCCTCTTCCCTCTGCTCAGGGGGATGCTTCATCCCGAGACCGATGGCTTTGTCATGACCGGGATGATCCTGTTCGCGTCTCTGCGGTGGCTGGCCAACGTCTGCGCGTTCACCGCGGTCTCGGTGCTGATCAATGCCATGACACCGCCGCATCTGACCCCGCTGGCCAACGGGCTTGCCCAGACCACGTCCTCCGCCGCCCGGTTTATCGGCCCGATCATCGGCGGTCTCGTCTGGGCCAAGGGGATCCAGGGCGGCCCCGCCGCCCACGCGTGGCCCTTCAACTACCACCTTGGCTTCTGGTTCGTCGGCATCGCAGCCTTCATCGGCTTCCTCTTCACGTGGCGCATCAAGTAGGCCGCCCCTTGCCCGGGCTACCCCCCGCTCCCTTTCCGGCGCATCAACCCTTCCATCCCGAACGTTTGTCCCATCCCAGCAACAACGAGCCCCCATACCCTTGGCCTCTCTCACGCTCCCGGCTCAGCACCTGTATCTTGGTCGCGCTTATTTGCCCGCACTTTACGAACTTCATGACATGATCCCTCCGCGTAGCGAGCACACAGCAAAGACTGAATGTGCGCAAGACTGGCACCCTGGGTAGCGACGAGGATTCTGACTGAACTTGTTTCCTATGAGAAGCGGCAGTTACATATGAGACCAGTACGAGTTGAATTAGCAAATCGAGGTTTTAAGCAGACGTGCAGGGAGCTCGGGTTGACGCTTCATGGCTACTTCGGCTCTGCTAAGGCGTGACATGCAATATCAAGGGAACGATCGAATGCTCGGAGAGAGCTAGGCGGTTTGCTCGGTCTGCTCCTGAGCCTTCTCCTTCTCGCCGTTGTCGAGCCCCTGCGTTGGTGAGGGAACTCGCGTAGCGTTGACGGAAGTAGGCCGCGAAGAGGAGATTTTGCTCTCAACATCGCCTCGTCGCGCGCCGATGACCGGTCCACCATCTTCCGCGTCGTCGGAAGCAGCATATTTCGACCGTGCCCGGATCTGAGCACCATACTTGATCAAAAAGAAGGGAAGGGGAACAGCCAGGGCAAGCAGGCAGGCGAGAAGAAGACCCGCATAAGGCACCGTGAGGTTGTGGAACATCTGGGTTGAGAACAAGGGGAATGAGGCGGCAAGGGCGTTTCGGACAAAGCCTTGGGCCGAAATAGCCGAAGCACCGTATTCTGCACCGTAAGCATCGGTCAGGTAGTTCTGAATGGCCTCAAAGATGAGGTAAATACCCATGACCAAAGGGACGAGGGCAATCTCCGGAGCAATCCAATGCACGTGCTTGTACGAAGTGAAAGCAAAGATGAACATACCGACGGTGGCAAGGATGCCACCAACAGCAGCGTAATACAGTCGAGCCTCAGGGACAGCCACTCCGTTGTTTCTTGTCTGCGCTCGGTCGTAGAGATACTTGCCGTGGAAAGAGAGACCGAAGGCCAGGAAACAGGCGATGAGAGGGCCAATGTAGGCCAAGCCTCCATTTCCTACGCCCCAACCGTGAATTTCCTGGAAAACGATGGGGATGGCCGCAAAGAAGGCGAAAATCAGAGCCCATGCGTAGGCAATGTAGAGAGAGAAAAAGAAGACGACGGGCTCTGAGACGAGAAGGAGGGCAGCTCGAGTGGTAGAAGCGTGAAGAAGAGCCTTCAGCGACGGAGCCTCAAGTTCGGAAGGTGCTCGGTAACGTTGATCGCCAGTCTCCTTGCGAAGCTTAGCAGCACGTCGCGCGAGTATGACTGAACCTCGCGTCTCTCGAAGCAGGGCGAGTTCGAGGATGACAACAGCACCGTTGACGATGAGTTGAACCCACTGAATCCAGCGCCATCCCTTTTCTTGAAGGATGTAGCCACAGTAGAGAGGGGCACCGACGGTACCGGCAACAGCCACTAAGGAGAAAAGTCCGACAGGTAGACCACGGTTCTTGGTCTTCCAGATGTCAGCAAGTGTACCGGGGATGATGGTGGTTCCAGCAGCACCAAAGGCACCGCTCAGGAATCGAGCCACTAACACTGTCTCGATATTCTTGGCCAAAGCAAGGGGAATGAACCAGACAGTGAAAAGCGCATAACAGCCTAGGTAGATCGGGTTTCGACCGACAAATTCGGAAAGCGGGCCCAGAAAGAGGGGCACAATGGAGAAAGCGCCGTTGAAGAGAAGCATACCGACTTGGCCAACTTCCGTAGAAACGCCGAGCTCCTCCGTCATGGGACCGATCCCGGTGGAGAAAGCAGCTGTGGCGAGTCCAATAAAGAGGCACATGGAGCACAGAAGAGCGGTGGTGAGCCACTTTCGTGACAGAGACCAGTTCATTGGATTTTCTGGGTCATTATCACCGTCCCAGACGACGAGAATGATGTTCTTGTCGGTGGCGCCTTGCGGAAGCTCGACATCTCTTCGTACGACCTCCTTGCTCTTTCGGCTCCAAAGACTGTTCTTCCTTGAATGAGGAGGCCTCGGCACGGACCCGTCGCCGGCATTAGGGCCGCTAGCGGGGGCGGCAACGACGTCAGAGGAAGCCTCAGCGTCGGCAGTGGCATACTTCTCTCCGTTGGAGAGGAAGTTGGTGTGTATCGAAGTAGCCTTAAGAACCATCTTGCCGGACGGGAAAGCACTAGATGGGGATGATGGATGGGAAGGGGGGAAGGATAGAGGCAGCTCAGCGAAA
Source organism: Tranzscheliella williamsii (assembly GCA_023212725.1). Lineage (NCBI taxonomy): Eukaryota > Fungi > Basidiomycota > Ustilaginomycetes > Ustilaginales > Ustilaginaceae > Tranzscheliella > Tranzscheliella williamsii. The sequence goes on along the minus strand of JALBYF010000055.1, from coordinate 41,163 downwards.
GCCGGGCTTTTGTATTGTGAAGGGGAGAATGACAAGGCACGCATCACCTGGCTGTTGTTGTTCTTGCCTTCCCCGGCAGGGGCGAATGAGAGGTAAAAATTTAGAATAACTAAGCCCTGCCTCCTTCGCAATGGGGCCTGTCCCTTCCGGGATCCCACGGGGGATGCCGCATCGTGGTAAGCCTCGTGCGGAGCAGTGCCATGCTCCGCATAATAATGGCATTCATGCCTGGCCATCACAGTACAAGCTTTGCAGTGTCGGGCCCCCCTCTAGGAAGGGACGGCACGGCATTGGATCGCCAAGTCAAGCCACTCACAGCAGCTCTCATGCATGTCCTTTGAACAATTCACAAGTACGTCACAAACTGACGCCTGACTCCGAAAGCTGCTTGGGCAGGAGGCTTCAGGCCACCATTTCAAGTAGCGGCACAGCCGACCTTCTTTCGGATCTAGCGTGCTTCGAATTCTGGTCACTTGACGGAAAAGGACGCGGACGCGTGTGGCAATTCGCCCTCTTACGCCTCCCTTAACTTTCGTCACAGCTCTTGCAAGAGAGGCTGACCTTGGTCGGTAATCAGAGATCCAGCGCAGAATGGTGGGTCTCTGGGGAAAAGACGGCTAGGCTCTCATTCCTGGAATAGCTACGTGCTCTTCAGACAGAGCGCTGGTGACCAGCATGGCACTCAACCTCAGCCGGAAGACTAGTGGCGCTATTGACCGGCTTCAGGCCGATCTCACTACCCCCCCCCGACGCTCCGACAATTCCATCTGCTTGGTTTTTCCGTACTGATATGGTACCGAAATCAGTCAAGCTTTTGGGCCTAAGGTTAAAGTTCTCCCGCTCATGGCGGAAAGGATGCGAAAGACTGGCTCGTCAGCCTAGTTCTGTTTCTGAAATTTATGCAGCAGCTGCAACTTGCTGCAGGTAAATTCGCCGAGTTCGGAGAATTTTTGTAGCTGTCCACAGAGACTAGAACCGCTTTGGCACTCACTCTCGTCCCTTGAAGAATGCTGCTCTGCCACCGTCAATCCCAGTGTGAGTGTAAAGAGATTACGAAAATAGTCCAAGCCACAACGTGTAGGGCACGAGCGAGATTCTGGTAGGAGCGTGCCCGCCGGATCCCAGAACGATTTAGCATGACGTCAAAGTCATACAAATTGTCGATATTTCAAGACAAGGCGAAACCCTTCCCTCGAAGATTTTTTTTTGATTTAGTCGGTATTCCCACGCGGAAGCCGCGCGAGGCCTTTGATGAGCCTCGGTCGAACTCCCGCGCAATGAATCTTGCCTTGGCCTCGAGCAACCCAAATCATCTCCAAAGGATCGGCAGACAAGCGATCAACTGAAAGTCACAGGGGTTAGATTCGCTGAGCAGCAAAAAGGGCGAAATAATGCTTCCGAGCGCCTTCCTCCGGCAGGTCTGAGCCAACCAGCTACGGGACCAGCCGGGCGCGACCGGCTTGCAGCTACAAGTGCGTGCTAGCTGCTATGCAGACCTTTTCTCTCTAGAAGGAATACTCGGCCCGGTCGGCAGACCATGCGCCATAATCGGCGATCGTACTTCACCGCCGTTTCGATCGTTGATCGTTTTGACCGGCCTACAAGTAGATGTACACCAACGAGTCTTAGACAGTTTCTTTGACGGCGAATGACCGGCCTGATGATCTAGCAAGTCAAGCAAGACCATTTCGACCATTATATTCGAAGCCCGTCCACGTCCCACCATGCGCTAGATGAACATCGTCAGGAACAAATCGCACATCTCACTTGTAGTCATGCCCCTAATCCTGGTCACGTGAGAGCATTGGGTCGAATGGAAGAAGCAGCGGATGTTCTGTTCGTACTGTAACTGTAGAGGCATGGAGATGGCTGGCGATAGCGCAAGTAGCCGCCACTTATGTTCAGGTCGGAGCTACCCTCAGTCCTTTGTGGACGTGTGTCAATCTGGGCTTTCCAAGCTGTGATGTCTGTTTACATATGATCGGAAGCAGCTCGACATACTGTCAGCTGCACGGCCAGACTACGTAATTGTCAATTGTATTCACAACCTCCCGACTCGGGCTGCTGTCTAGACTAGTGATGACCGAGGCTGCGGTCACCTTGCATTCTATTGAGGTGTGGAATTTGTCCCAGTTCACTCTGTATGTACATACAGCACTAGCGCAAGTGCTGCGCTGCGTTGTCCACCGCAAAATTGCGGGCTGGACGTATTATATTGGCAGGAGTTGCGGATCAATCGGCCTTCTTTCAAGTCACGGTCAGCAAAGCTCTTCTGTTAGGTCAGTCGAAATGTTTCACGCAACGAATACATTTCGAACGACGTAAAGTCCAATTTTGGACTTACTGAAATTTATAAGCTATGCATGCGGGACAACAGAAATTGAAGCTCTCTCCGCCTAGGTCATCACAGCAGAAAAATCTCGATTTGGATTCAAGAATGCGGGGTAAGATGCAGGTGGAGCGCAGCAGGACGTGGGCAGGGATAGTGAGATAAGGTTGCATCGAACGTGCTCTGGCGAGCAGAAAGACTGGTTACATGCCCTCGCGCGATGGCCTGGGCGCCTCGCCTGTTCAGCTTGTTATTCGTCTACAGTTCCCGCGAGCTATTCAATATACTTCTATTATAGCGAACAGTCAGCTGGCTCAGCCGCTCCTTGCCAGCCGCAATAAAGTACCCCGAGCCAGAGCTACGCTTCGCAATGTACAAACGTGGGCGATCGCGAAAATTGACTGTCGTTGTCCGGCCAGCACCTGTGTTGTCTCTCGTCAATCACCATCTCATCCCATCGTTGCCGTCGCTTCATCCTCTTGGTCCTGTCCTTGCCCGGTTCTTGGGCATTGAAACTGCTTAACATAAACATATACTCCTTGCTACTACTGGAATACCGCAGTCAAAGCCAGAGCCACTTGCGTCCTCACCTACATTGCCTGCCATCGACAGGATGAGTGCATTACCATTGGTCCGCGGCAGTGACACACTCAGTTCCCCATCGTCACCAGCCTCGGCTGTTTCGTCCATGTCTAGATGCGGCAACGCAGACCTTCCGAACGAACTGCTTCGACATATCTTTCTCTATTGTGACCCCGCAACGCTGTTCACTGCGGTTCGCGCGCTCAGCCGGTCCTGGAAAGAGACGGTCGAACACGATCTCATAGGCGCTCACTTTGCAAATCATGATTGGCGCGTTGGGCTGCGCGTCTCCCGCAAACTGCCCAGCACTCTACCTGAATCCGAGATCGCTGAAGGGCAGCGGCCGCCAGATGAGGATTTATATCGTCTCAACTATCTCAATCGACCTGGGGCCTTGGAACCCTATCCGGTCAATCCTCAGACTCGAACAGTGACTCATGTGATTCCTCTCGCCTTCAAGGGGTACGACGCCCAAAACATCTCGCTCCGATTCGACACCGATTCAAGGTGGCATTCGATCTTCCAAGTTACTCCTGCTGAAGACGACGCCGAAGGAGATGAAGACAACGCAGGTGATCACGACAATAACGGCGAAAATGTCGGTGACGCGGAGGAAGACGACGACAGTGACGATGGGAGCGAGCAAGAAGGAACCAACGATTTTGGCGCTGCAGCTGCTCGTGCGCGGGCCAGAGCAGAGACGGCGCGATTGGAACTCGACTTCGGCCTCGTCTGGCGCTTTCCGGACGATGGTCAAGATGCGGATGTCTATTCGATCAAGCAAGGAGACACCAATTCGTGGGGCCAACCAGATCCTGAGAATGGCTGGTTGAGCCGATTCTACTGCTCCAACTTCGATACGGTTGCTTCTGCGGCACCTTCTGGCGCTTCCTCGCCAGCGGTCCTGCAGTCAACCCCTCTCACCAGAAGGGTACGCTCCAGTCGACTGCACTCGGCTGTTGAGCGCCGCATGCACGATGTTGTTGATGACGATGCAGGCGTTTCGCCTGCGCAGATGATCTGGAGTGACGAGGGGCACGAGTACATGTCTCTCGACTTGTCGCTCGGCATGGAATTCTTCGTTCGCCGATCTGCCCGAGCCAACCAGCTTGTCCGAAGACTGGAAGCAGCAGCTGCTGCAGCAGAAGCGCGGGACGTGGTGCAACAGCTGACACAGAAGCTGAAGAAAGGCAAGAAGGCGGGTAGAAAAGGTGCTCTGTCGAGTCTAAACCCCTCCACTGCTGGCTCTGCAGCCGCTTCAGGATGGACTACCCCCTTGGAAGTGGCTAGTCCACCCCCGTCAAGAATGACAAGCTCCATGGATCCACGCCGTCGAGCCATGCAAAATTCCCTGGAAAGAGGCTCGTCATTATCAACATCTCGCGGTTTGTCGCGACACGGCAAAGGAGCGAGCCGAGCTAATAGCGAGCTAGAAACTGCTGCAGATAGCAATACACCGGAACAGTCGGCATCCGCGCCGTCCTTCTTGGCGCCATCCATGTTGTCGTCAGGTATGAATTCTGCCGCTCCATCCCGCCAAGGAGGAGGAAGCGTCGGCTCTGGATCGTCGTATGGAACAACATCACGTGGTGCGAACAGCAGCCGATCTGGCGGCGGTAGCGCCCCTCGAGCTACATTCCAGGCCAAGTTGCTGCGAGCAGAACGCATGCCATCTAGGCCGTCAAGTCCTCCTGCTCAGGAAGAAGAGTCGTCTGATTCGACAGGCACTGCTGACACACCATCCGATCGGGTCGGTTGGACGGGCGGAGACAAATTTGGCAGAGGATCGTATCGTGTCGCTCAAGAGTGGTCCGAGGAGCAACGTAATTTAGACAAGCTGGAAGATGCGCTGTCGGATAGTGGAGTCACGACCCCCGTCACATGGACCTGGTCACGATAACCATCCTCCTGGAAAGGATCGACATGTCCATCAACAACACAGTTTCCGTTACCAGTGGTCATTGCGCCGCCATGAACCATGTGTGCCTAGCTCAGACTGTGTATTATATCAAGAGCTGGTCGTGCATGCTGGTATCTAGAGTCTTCAGTCGCAATTTCTTTCTCTCATCTAGTTGCTATCAGCTTGGTTTGTGTTTGTCCTCCCTGCCGTCTTCTCCGGCCTACGAAGTACCTGATAGATCTTGGAAGTGGGCGGGTCAGCCTCTGTAGCGTGACCTGGACTTGATGCCGCTTTCAGTGCTTGTTACGCAGGGGAGTGATTGAGGCGAGGCATCAGCCGGCGGCAAGCGGAGGATGGGCGGCGGACTTGGCTCGATCACCCCTCGATATATTGCTTGTTATAGAAAACATGCAGCGTGACACAAAAGCAGGGCAACATGCTGAATTCGAAAGCTGTGCATGCATTTCAAATTATAATATAGATTCGAGCACAGCGCTGTTAGCGTGTACCCCGTTTAGTGTAGCAGTATTAATACCGTATTAGGATCGTGGCTTTGCCCTACGTAAGGTGAACGGTGCGTTCGGCCAGCTGGAGATGCAGCAAGCAAGTGGGCACCAGACACCTTTCGGCTGAAACGAACAAGAACTCAGGTTCCGCCATCACTGCCGCTCCTCAGCTCGCTCCCCCTCTCCTTCTGGCATCAACTCACCTTTAGGTACGTGAGTATACGAGCTCAACCCCGTTCTCAGGCCATCGTTTGCCGCTGTTTATCGGCTCAGAACAAGCTGGCACGCCGATGAAGCAGCAGTAGAGCCAGTTTCATTGTATCATACGGATAAATGATTCGCACGCCGCGCAGATAGCTGGAACCTATACACCTCTCTCCCTTTACCCTCGCACTGTCGCAGGGATCATTCTGAAGATGCTAACCTCCTCTACTCGTTCCGCCCTTTATATCCACATGCTACCTGGCGATCGAACAGACCGTATACGCATCTACCTTACATCATGGCTGACCAGCTTACCGAAGACCAGATTGCCGAGTTCAAGGAGGCTTTCTCTCTGTTTGACAAGGATGGCGATGGCACCATCACCACCAAGGAGCTTGGCACTGTCATGCGATCCTTAGGTCAGAACCCCACCGAGGCCGAGCTGCAAGACATGGTCAACGAGGTCGACGCTGATGGGAACGGCACCATTGACTTCCCCGAATTCCTCACGATGATGGCCCGCAAGATGAAGGACACCGACTCGGAAGAAGAGATCAAGGAAGCTTTCAAGGTCTTTGACAAGGACGGAAACGGTTTCATCAGCGCTGCGGAGCTGCGACACGTGTAAGTCTTACCCCGCTCCAAACCACGACCGCCTTATCCGCGCAGAGACAGCGGCTATCAGCGTTTCGCTCGCATGTACAATGACCGAGACACTCACTGCTTCTTGATTCTATATCGGCCGTGCCTACGCCTTACGAGAACAGGATGACCAACCTCGGTGAAAAGCTTTCAGACAACGAAGTGGACGAGATGATCCGAGAGGCTGATGTTGATGGCGACGGCCAGATCAACTACCAGGAATTTGTCAACGTAAGCACGCCATGCAGCCCTCTCCTTCGCCTCCGAGTGTTGGCGGAAGCAACCAGGTCGCTGACTCTCATTCTATCTGCCTGTTTCACTCCACATTGCCATAGATGATGTTGAACAAGTAAGCGCCACATGGGCCTAGCGGCATTCTGTCCTCACTTGTCCAAACGCACGCAACAGATTCGTTTGAACAGACCCACGTCATCGCAACAGAGCCATGGATCATATCTGGCGAGAAAGGGACGGCCTGAGTAGGATAACTACGGTCGGGCGCCGAGACGTACATTATCGCCGCTCGGGCAAGTTGAAACGTGGCGTGGCGTGCAGCAGGATGCTGAGGAGCGGAGGCCGTCTACAGGGGCAGTCGAGCTCAATAAATATGCATCAGATGCGAGGACAGAGATGTAGATACATCCGTAGGCGGAAGATCAGAAGGGACGGACAGCGGTGGTGAGCGGAGCTGAGGCCAGCGGGCGCGTGATGGGCTATTCCTCCGACGTGGTAGCGAGGCGGAGGGTGAGTTCGTAGATCGAGAACATGACGGCGGCGTTGGGGACGACACGGAGGAGGTGGGCGCTGAGGCCGCCGTAGAGGGCCGGGATGCCCTCCTCACGGGCGACGAGGGTGAGGGTCTGGAGGAGCCCGGTGTAGCGCGGCAGCTCGCCGGGCTTGGCCTGCTGGCGGAGACGCGTGCGCACCACCTCGTGCGGGTAGGTGATCAGGCTGGCCACCAGCTTGGCCACGCCGGCCGCGCCGACCATGCTGGAGAGCTTAGAGGTCACTGCGCCGGCACCTGGCCCTGCCGCCCCGTCGCTCTCTGCACTGTACCGCTTGAGCCGCTCGTACAAAACCCACTGGATCGTACCCTCCGCCACGCCGAGATAGCTGGCACTCATGCCCTTGTACAGCCCCTTGATGCCCTCCTTCTGGATGATGTGAAGCGTCATCTGCACCGATGACATGCCCGGTCCCGACGCCGTCTTAGTCGCGTGGAAAAAGGCAGGTTCGCCAAACGCGCCCAAAGCCCTCTTAGACTTGATGGCGGCGGTGGAGAAGCGGACGACATTCGACTGGCGAGCCGACGTCGATAATGACGATGACGCTGATGATGACAATGTCGAAGACGAAGCCGGTTTTCTGGAGCCCGTGGCTGGTGATGCTGACTGTGACGGTTTGGAGAGGTAAGAAGAGGAGGGCGTGTGTGCGACTTGTGCTGCCTTGTCATTATGCCTTGAATCGAGCTGTAGACGCGTCTTGACGACCCAGATCGGGTTGGTGGCAGTGGCAGTGACCACGCCTGCAATTGCAGCAGCTGTGAGATGGATGACCGACGTCTCTTTGCCTTCGTTGAAGCGCTCGGCTAGCATGGCTTTGCCATTGCCATACGTATAGAAGTTGATCGATCTGGCGGGGATGACACCCACCAGTGTCGGCCCCAAGCCTCGGAAGAGCGCACGGGGCCCCTCTGTCTTGCTGATATCCTTGAGAAGATGGCCTGTCTCAACAAAGTGATAGGCCAATCTCCGTGCGCTGCGAAATACACCGGGCGATGTCGCTGCCGGCGTGCCGGCCGAGGGACCGACGGCAACGCGCGATGGGGTCCGTTGCTGGTACAGATCGGACTGGAGACGCGTTTTTACGACGTCGAGAGGAGAGGTGATGATGGCGCCGCACATGCCTCCCGCTCCGCCTGCTACAAAGTGTAACCATCCCTTGGGAGGCACCACAGTCTTTCTTTTCAGCGGCGAGCTGGAGGTCGTAGAGGCGGATGGGGCGAAGGAGGCGGAAGCAGATTGTACGTCTTTCGCTGCAAGCTCTACCTGAGCTCCAGCATTGCCTTCCGTGGCTAAACGCTGCGTTTGTGCGATAGAGAGGTGTTGTTGTGTAGTGGCCTGGAGCGAAGGTAGAACAGGTGCTATTGATTCGGTCTCGCCCTCTCCGGGAGATGGCGTACCTGGATATGGCATGGTCGATCCCTTTCCTGTGTGTCTCTCCCCTGTCTGAAGCAGACGTGCTGATGGAGAAAGTAGATAGATGTCAGCGAAGATGGGGGAGGTTGAGCAGGCGCATGGCATCCAGGTTGCTTTGCTCCTTCCGAAAGCCGTTTTTCCTGCAGCAGGAGGCCCAATGCAGTAAATGAAATTTATACAACCGTGAACCCTCCACGCTAAAGCAGTCGCTATTTGTTAGATCCTGCCTGGACGCAGAGAGTGGTCACAGTCAACACCTACGCAAATCGTAGATCCAAATGCACGACCGCCGATTCGTGATGCGTGTATCTAGCAAGCAGCGGGCCGGATTGCTAGATTATGATTGATATCGAGTGTTGCGTCTGTGGGGTCCAAGATGTCGACAATGCAAAGACGTGAGCAAGTATCCGCCGCCTCCAAGCGCTCGGTTCATTTCAGATCTGCGGGCTTGCGGGCCCTTCGCTGCTACGAGTTTAGCTCACATAGCGAGCTCTGACGATACCACCTGCATGCAGGCAACACAGCTTTCGACACGGCTGCACACTGCATAGTGACTCTAGACAGGGTCCCCCTCATACTGACAGGCTGACTTGTCATTGGCGCGCGGTCTGTTGCTGGCATGTTCCCTGATGGGAAATTGACATGCAGCCTTTTCCGCAACGCGGTCCGCGCTGTCGACCACTGAGATGAGCAAGGCGCAAGAAAGCTTTCCAAAAGCCTTTGAAGTCTTGGCCCCAAAAGCCCTTGAGTCTGCGTTCTGCATTAACATTGATCAAGTGTCAGTGGCTCAGATCAAAGTCGGGGTGTCGCCTTCCTCTGTGCACCACAAATAGATCGGACGCGCACCGCCTAACCCTCCATTTGGACCGCCTGGTCGGCCTAAGGCAGTGCTCTATACTATGCTAGCAAATGGCGGATCGATCGAAAAAGCAGCTCAACCCGTATACATGTCAAAAAAGCGAGTCTCGCTGAAGAGCTTGTCAAGCTCAATCTATGGATTTCAAGTGGTGCACAACCAGGCGAATCGAGCTGACGGGCTAAGTGTTCAGGGGGAAGCCATCCCCAATCACGAATCAATACGAAGCGGGTCTACCCTGATCGGTCAGTGTGGCTGACCATGTATTATATATCCATGCAGGCATGCATGTGATGTATACAGAGCAGCCGGTTCATCAAGGCGAGGGTTGTAGATAATGGGTACGTTGGCGTATACGGCTATGGACCTCGAGACAGTACGTTAGAATTCCGATTTACCTGTTCCAAATACCTAAGTGAAGAAGGGCAGTAACAAACTCGAGGCAAGCCTATTGGAGCATTACAACGTATGGCGGGCTGCTGCTGCCGCTGACCGCGCTCGCTTGAAAGCAACAACTGCCACTCTGCGCAACAACTGTAACTCTGCTCATCCCGCGCTCAAACTCGTACCACATTCGGGTCCAGTCAACGATTGCGATAACCAGGCACACTTTTGGTCGACTTGCCACCATCCCTTGTCTGCACACTGCGCCCCTTCGCCTCTTTAACAAGCCCTTCCAAACCTGTCTTACCGCTTTCGCATCGATCGTTAGCGCTGCTACCTTCTGGCTGCTCGCCCTGCTCTTTTCTACTAGCAGCCATTGCTCCTGTTGACGGTGCAATCCCTTGGCCTTTGCACGTCCGCCCCGCTCATAAGAACGGCCTCTTTCTTGCCGCATCTACCGCCCTTGTCCTTCACCCTTCTCCAGCGCCCAAGGACGCGGTCATTGCACGCTCAGTCTCGTCGCAACTGGCACTCTACTCTGCCGCTGTTCAACAGCTTCGGCAGCTGGTCGACGCAGGCATCCTGTCTTCGGCTACTTCCCCATACTGAAGGTTGCAATCCGCACCTGAGGATGTTGTGACACTTGCAAGCGACCGTAACGTCTACTCTCTCAGCAGCACACTTCACGTTCCTTCACGCACATTCTTCACGAACAGCCCTCAGGATCGCCCTGTCCGTCTCTCTCGAACAACGCCCATCGAGATCCTGGACTGTATTCATGTCTGGTTTTCGGCTGATCTTTGCCTCTTAGCACTTCCACACCAGTTCCACCAGGCTCGCAACACAGTCGTGTAACCGCTTTCCACCTAGTTTTCCGCTCTGAGTACTTCTCCAGTCTCTTCGTCATGCCGGCGGGAGCAGGTCCCGGCGGTCCTCTGGACAAACGGACCACTGCCTACGAAAACATCTTCGGTCGTCCTGGTGCTAAACCAAAGGGACCACAACCACAGGGCTTTCAACAGAATGCTGCTGCCTATCGTGCTCCTCCGAATACCTACGCCTTTAATCAGCGCTGGAACGGAGCTGCTCCCGCCGCGTACCAACCTCAGTATGGACCGGGCCCCTATATGGACCCTTCTGCAGTAATACAGCCAAATCTCACCGGGCAGCAGCCCATCACATCGGCGCCATCGCACCTCTACAACTCGGTTTACGCTCCCGCTTCCTTAACAAGCGCTGATGGTCTCAGTGTCTACGACCAGCAAGATCGCAGAATCAGCACAGTCCCATCGCTGTCAGGTGCTGACCCGCGAATCCCGGTCGCAAACGTCTCCAACTTCGATGGTGACATGGGTAGCGCAGCCGAAGTCTACCGTGGTACTCCTGCTTCGGCGACCCCAGCCAGTATGTATGCCAGTCACTACTTACACCAGCAAAACGGCGGCGACTCTGGCACTAGTGCCCTGTCACAACAACCAGCGTCAGGTTACTCCAATCCCAACGCTTCCTCTCCCCGCGCCTCCATAATATCTGAGAATGCCGGTTACGAGCACGGACGCAATGGGAACTCCAAGGCAGGCGACATGGCTTCTGCTATGCACAACCTTACCATCGACTCTCGGGAAAGGCCACCGAGACTGCCAAGCATTGACGGTGGCGATTCAGCTGAGCAGGGCGCTTTCTGGTTTACTGAAGCTGAGGGCCGACGCACCCCAACCAGTCCCCAATCTGCGCCGAGGAAGCCTGGCAGCTTCAGCTCGCAGGAGCAGGCTAGCTCTCATCGCATCAGCCAACCACCAACGACCACCTCTACTTCGCCCCGCATCAACGGCAACGGCAACGGAAACGGAAACGCCTATGCTGGCGGCGCCGTTCCCGAGGACGCTCGTCTCGCGACCTCACATGAGCAGGATATCTACTCCAGCGCCTTCTTTGAAGGTTTGCTCAATGCTCAATCTCCGGCATCCTCTATATACGGCGAAGGGCGACATCGTGGCTCGTTCGAGTCTGACCGCCAATCGATAGCAAACTCGATCTACACTCTGCCCGGGGCGCGGAATTCCTCACGAGGCTTTTACCGTTCCAGCTCGCATCTGCCTCCCAACAACAGCGGCTTCGTCGCATCAGGAACAGGCATGGGCACCTTGACCCCATACATGTCCAACACCCAGGGTTGGGACAGGCCTCCTCGAACCCGAACCACCTCATCTGCCACACAGGCGGCGCAGGCTGCGTATGCTCCGGGCCTAGCTAACAAGCCTAGCGGCCGCGGAGACGAGGGAACGGAAGCGTCCACCATCGGACGAGGCGACTACCGCTCCATGTCTTTCAGTCAAAGCGCGGCCAGGCCTTCTTCGGTCGCACCATCTTCTCCACAAGGCAGCATCATGGGCAGTACCTTGCACAACACTCCCTCCAATCGTCGTGGCCCATTGGTCTACCCCGCCCTTCTTTCCAAAGTCGCTGAAGCCTTTCGCTCCCGCGTTGCTCTTGCTGAGCGTACCAAGGATGGGCTCACATACAGTGACGCCTTTGACGGCCGAGAGGCCGTGGACAAGATTGCTTTTATCATCAAGACCACAGATCGTAACCTAGCCTTGCTCCTTGGCCGCGCCCTCGATGCCCAGAAGTTCTTTCACGACGTCACATACGACCATCGTCTTCGAGATTCCGCCAACGAGATCTACCAATTCAAGGCGCGTGTACCTACTTCCGGCTTCGGTCCTGAGACAGACTCTGAGAACGACCGTAGATCATCTATCCCCACCCCTAGTCGAGTCCACTCGACTACCAGTCTGGGTCCCGCCTCCTCTCTCTCCTCGATGACGTCTAGCAAGCCGATCCTAGACTCGACTCGCTCCACCGCTGCCACCACGCCGGCTACTTCCATCTACAATGGCGCTCCACCCGATGCGGCCGTCGATGACGATGATGACAATGCTCTGCCCACCGGCGTCTTCACGCTTCTCACAGACTGCTATTCCCCAACCTGTACACGCGATCGTTTGTGTTACAGCATCGCCTGTCCGCGGAGGCTTGAGCAGCAGGCTCGCCTGAACATGAAGCCTCAGCCGGGCCTCAACAGGAGCGTCAGTAAGGAATCACTCGGCGACACCAAGGAGCGCGGAACTCTCTGGGCAGAATCCGTCTCAAAGGAAGTCTTCGACAGTCTGACAGACACCGAACGCAAAAGGCAGGAGGCGATTAACGAAGTGGTCTATACCGAAAGAGACTTTGTTACTGACATGGAATACCTTCGCGACCAATGGGTTAAGCCGCTGAGAACCTCGGACATCGTTCCCGAGGATCACCGTGAAGACTTTGTCGTTCAGGTTTTCTGGAACGTACTCGAGATTCATGCTGTCAACGCCAAGATGGCCGAACTGCTCAGCAAGCGCCAGAAGCAGAGTCAAGTGGTGGACCGTATTGGCGACATTCTGCTCGAATTTGTGCCTCACTTCCAGCCATTTGTGAAATATGGTGCCCATCAACTCTACGGCAAGTATGAGTTCGAAAAGGAAAAGTCATCCAACGCCGCCTTCGCCAAGTTTGTTGAGGAGACCGAACGACTTCCGCAGTCAAGAAAGCTGGAATTGAACGGTTACTTAACGAAACCAACAACACGCCTGGCCCGGTATCCCCTCTTGCTGGAACAAGTCAATAAGTATACCCCTGAAGAGCATCCAGACAAGCAAACACTAGCAAAAGCCATCAAGATCGTCAGAGAGTTCCTTACCAAAGTCAACATCGAGACGGGCAAAAGTGAGAATCGATTTACCCTAGCACAGCTTGACCAGCAGCTGGTCTTCAAGCAGGGCGAAGCGGTGGACCTGAGGTTGAGAGACGAGCAGAGAGAGCTCGTCTTCAAGGGCCCGCTAAAAAAGCGCGGAGGCACACAGAGTGAGAGTGCGGAGCTACAAGTTTTCTTGTTTGACCATGCCTTGCTGATGGTGAAGCCAAAGGTAGTCAACAAGCACGAACTCTACAAGGTCTACCGTAAGCCGATTCCGCTCGAATTACTGATTGTCACTGTCTACGACGAGGTGCCGACGGGCAAGGGTGCTTCCACACGACCCAAGTCGATTATGTCACGCACCTCCACGGGCACACGTTACAGCGGCACGCCTGGAGCAACGCCGAAACAAGACGCCAAGACTGGTTATGCGCTTACATTCACTTATCTAGGCAAGAAGGGCTACTCGATGACGCTTTGGGCCAATACTTTTGTAAGCCGAAGGAAATGGTTTGAGAACATCGAAGCACGCCAAGAAATTCTACGCCAGAGAAGCAATATCTTCGACACCATTACACTGTCGGAAAATTTCTTCCTCGGGGCGAACCGGGTCAACTGCTCAGTTCCGTTCGACTTTGGCCGTCGGATCATCTACGGCACGGACGACGGCGTTTACCTGTCAGATCTGCGAGAGAAAGCCAGACCTCCAACCAAGGTATTGCCACTACCAGGCGTTACGCAGGTCGACGTTCTGGAAGAGTACCAGATTCTCATCGTCTTGGCCGAGAAGTCCGTCCACACGTTTACGCTCGACGCCCTGGATCCTTCCGATCCGATGGGGTCGCTCAAGCGCGGCAGGAGGATCTCGTCACATACATCGTTCTTCCGCGCAGGTACCTGCCTGGGCCGAACGCTTGTCTGCGTAGTCAAGTCTAGCTCGCTGTCATCGACGATCAAGACGCTGGAGCCCATCGAACAGAATGTGCGCGGTAAGAAGCAGCCAACCTTCAAGAAGCTCCTGCAAGGTGGTCAAGATTCATTGCGTGTCTTCAAGGAGTTCTACATTCCGACCGAATCGAGCTCGATCCACTTCCTCAAGTCGAAGCTCTGCGTTGGCTGTACCAAGGGTTTCGAAATCGTCGACCTAGAGACGCTAGATACACAAGGTTTGTTGGATCCTGCCGACACCTCGCTTGACTTTGTACATCGCAGGGAAAACGTCAAGCCGATCGCTATCTACAGGATCTCGAGAGAGTTTTTGTTGTGCTTTGACGAATTCGCCTTCTACGTCAACAAGAACGGTTGGAGGGCCAAGGGCAATTGGATCATTCACTGGGAGGGTAATCCGACGTCATTCGCCTATCATCACCCCTATGTTTTGGCCTTTGAGCCAAGCTTTGTGGAAGTGCGACACGTCGAGACCGGGGCTCTTCACCAGGTCATTACTGGCGTCAATCTTCGTTGTCTCTTTGCCGACGTACCGCCAGCGCTGCCCAGCATCAGTCAGCAGAACGCACAGGCGGTGGCAGCGATGCAGGCCAACCCATTTAATGCGATGATGGGCCCGTACGGCCAGCCGATGGCGCTTCAAAACGGCATGCCTCCTCCGATGGGCGGCGCCTTCCCTGGTGCGCGACCCGGCTATGGGCCGCCGCACGGCCCCGCCGGTGGTATGGTGCCAGGTACACCCGGCACGCCCGGCTTCGGTGGCATGCGACCTCCGCCTGGGGCGCCCGTGCGACCAGCTGGTCCGCCCTTCCCGAACGGCCCTGGCGGTGCACTGGTACATGGTGCATCACCGTTCCCATCGCAGGCTAGGCCGCAAATGCCGTATGCTTTTGGCCAGGCTTCGTCACCGCGACCCGTGCCGGCGCAGCGCAACCCGGTGTGGGAATCAGTGGCAGCTAGCCGGAACCAGATCGTCTTTATCGGCGACACAACCGTTTTCTGCGTCCGTCTGCATACGGATAAGGATGGCAGCGGATCTGTCTCACCGTCAAGCGCCTCGATTCGAGGATGAGGTGAAGCAGCCGCTGGATAACAAATTAGGGCCCTTCCTTGTTGATACCCCGTCACAGCCGGTTTGTGATTCTGTAGCCTGCTTGCATGGACAACGAACTACAGAAGCAAGCCGTGAAACCATGCGTGGGAGGCACGCAGTCCGCCTGGTGTGACCGTATCTGCGTGCTTCTCTCCCCACTTCTTGTCTGCGCTGTCTTATATTATGGTCTTGTGGCAATCATGGTTCGCTTTCGCACATCATTTGTATCATGTTTCCTGCTCTTTCTTCTTGCCGATGCCAGAAGTCGCTTTGTCACGCGTCGCAGAACCATCCAATCACTGCCAGACGAGACAGAGACTCGACGGGACAAGTGAGAAAGGTGCTAAGGTATGTCATTATATCTCCAGTCGTAAGCTGTGTGGCTCATCGTATTCTTACCGAGAGATCGGATCCAAGATCGGGCAGCGGTAATCACGATCAGATTGGGCTGTGATTAGCAATATTGCTGCCTCGGATTGGTACGGGTGAGCGGAATTTCTCGCACGGCACGGTGCTTGACTCTCGCTGTTCGGGTCCGATAAGGCGAAGAGTGTTAGGAATCAGCGAAACCTAGCAAGAAGCCGGAAGGACTTTGGCACAGCGATCCTGGTCGCCATCATTGTCCGCGCAGATCACCACCACCGTCGCCATCGTCTGTCTCCCTACCGTCCACCTGCACCCACAACGTAGTCAGCCATCATGCGAGCTTCTCAGGTCTCCCTCTCCGGCATGCCCACCGGCAAGAAATTCGTAAGTTGTCACCGCCGTCCGCCTCTACTTCCCGACATACCACTTGCCACCTTGCGCGGTCCGCAGAGGCTTGCCGCGTTCAGCATGGCAGACCTCAGAACTGCACAGCCGCCCCAAGTGACCATGCTGCGGTACGGTACGGAAGTCCGCGGGCATCAACGTCATGAGCTACCGTTGGCGTGCTTCTGCTTCAGCACATACACAGCTGGCCATCGTCGTCAGCCTCAATAGAACGGACGCTGACTCTGCTGTCGATCCGACCTCCTCTTTGCTCCTTTCCCTCATGTCCCTTCGACACAATCGCCTCGGCCGTGCCCGTCGCAACAACTGGCTTTTCTGTTATCGGAACTCGCATCGACCATGTTTCGCGACTCGGATGCTGCCGCCAACCGTGTTATTGCCGAAACCTCGCTCCGTTCCGCTTCCCTTGGTTCCTACGGCCGACATGATGTACTCGCCGAACGTGCACGCTCATGCAACGACACGCTGGCTGTTTTGCGGGACGTAGATGGGTTGGTGGGGTGCCATGGGCGGTCCCGTCCAGAAGGGCATTGTCCAGTACTCCATCTCCTCCAATCAGCAGAACGCGATGAGGGGTGCCTTCCACGGGTACGCCTTCTACGGCTTCAAGCGGATCATGCAGCAGGCGCCTTACTTTGCCGTTCCCTTCGCTGTTGGTAAGTGATCATGATCTCTCCCTTCTCCGTGCTGACAGGCCGATCTGGCCCGCCGCCGGCTGCACTATACCTTGATCGCGCGCGGCAGATGCTGACCAACACTTGCACCTAACCTCCGAATCGCAGGATACAGCCTCATCGCCTGGGCAAAGAAGCGGAACGCCTACAACAACTCCAAAGCTGGTCACCTCGAGCACGGCCACGACGAGTAATCGTCGCGTCCCTCTCCTGTCTGTCTCGTGGCTACGGCCGACCGCAATTTATACACCTGCGCTTTCTGTGTGGCCGTGGTGGCACTTTGGCTGGCCTCCTGCTTTACCGTTTCCGGAGGACGGCGGCAGTGTGAGCTGTTCGATTTATGCGTTTGTCGGCGCGGGGGACTTAGCAGACGGCACCATTGCGGTGCGCCCGGCAGCGCGGTATAGCCTAGGTTCCTCCTGGCCCCCTTTGCATCTGGCCCGTGATGCGCGGCGGGCGGCTACTCCCGGCCGTGCCATTGTTACTGCCGACGTCCTGCCGTGCCGGTGCCCTTCTCGACTGTGCTTTCCGAACCGATGTTAACAAGTGCCGTGAATATGACGATATTATATACTTAGCAGCACCCGAATATATACTCAGTGGTAGCCTCTCGTTTGAAAGCCTCCCAGTTAGTACAACGGTTAGTATAGGGCACTTTCAGTCGATATCCACGGATATGTGACCTGCTCAGATCGGGGTTCGATTCCCCGGCCGGGAACTCTTTTTTTGCACGCAATCCTGACCGCTCTGACCGCTCTGATCTGTCGTGCTTGGCTCGGGTGGGTACGCCGGAGTGCGTCTGGCTCCACGATGAAAGGCGAGGTTGAGTGGGCAAGAACCAGGGCCAGCTTGTAGCCGTCAAAATGCTACCGCGGCAATTAAGTGACGTTCAATAATGCATTTTGTGATGACGTCGCCGGGCGCTTGGTGCTCTGCGTTTCTACGTCCACGCGCCCCACTTGTCGGCGCTCCAGCTCTCCCGCAAGCTGGCGTACAGACACTTTGCTGACTTGGGACTCGGACGCCAACGCGAGCACTATCTAGACGCAGCTACCACGATGGCGGCGCCCAGCGGAATTTATCGGAACACACTGCTGCAGGCGGTGTACTTCGGGCCGGGCTGTATGGCGGCGTCGCTGCCGGCGGCGATCGAGGCGCTTAACCTGACGGCGAAGAAGGCGCTGGTCCTGACGGGCAAGAGTCTAGCGACCAGGACCGACGTGATCCAGAAGGTGGAGGCGGCGCTGTCGGCGCGGGGGTACTACAGCGGGGAGACGTACTTTGAGATTGGGGAGCATGCGCCGGTGGCGGGGATTCGGGCGGTGGTGGAGCGGATGCGGACGAGCGGGGCGGATGTGATTGTGGCGGTGGGGGGAGGGTCGCCGATAGATGCTGCCAAGGCGGTGAGCTACTACAGGCACTTGGAGCAGTACGGCGAGGCGAGCGCCAAGGACGGGCAGACGCGGGGGGAGCTGTTCGTGCCGACGATCGCGGTGCCGACGACGCTGTCGGTCGCCGAGACGACGCAGAACGCCGGGTTCAAGAGCGAGCAGGGCGACAAGGTGGGCGTCAGCTCGCGCAACCTCACGCCGCGCGCCGTGGTGTACGATGCGGAGCTGACGCTCGCCACCCCGCCGCGCCTCTGGCTCTCGACCGGCATCCGCGCTCTCGACCACGCGATCGAGTTCCTCTACCGCCCAGACACCCACCCCCTCCTCCGCCCCAGCGTCTTCGCCGCCCTCCGCGACCTCTTTACCCTCCTCCCCCGCTCCCACACCCACCCGCACGACATCGACACCCGCCAGCGCCTCCAGCTAGCCGCCTTCAACTCCCTCTGGCCCGAAAGCCGCACTGGCGCCCTCGGCCTCTCCCACAATCTCGGCCACAAACTCGGCGCAACCTACGCCATCGGCCACGGAATCACCAGCTGCCTCACCCTCGCCCCCGCCATCCGCTACACCGCCCATGCCGACTCCACCCCGCCCGCGCACCTCCAGAACCTCGCCGACGCACTCGCCTTCATCCCCGCCCCCTACAACCCCCATCCACAACCCCTCAACCCCACCTCGTCCCCCGACGCTGCGGCGCTCCCTCAGCTCCGCCACGCCGCAGACACTGTCGCAGACGCGGTACAGAAGCTCGTCGACGACCTCGGCCTCCACTCGACCCTGAAAGAGTACGGCATCCAGCCCCAAGAGACTGCAGCCATCGCCACCAAGGTCGCCGGCAAGGACAAGCAGGGCTCCGACTACTGGAACGGCGTCAAGGCAATCCTTGACAGCGTCTACGAATGAACACCTGGCGGCAGTTTCCAAGCCGAGCAGCCCTTGTCACGCCCTTGCCCGCTCGAACCGCCTACCTACCCTTGCTCTATACAGGTGCCTAGTCTGTTGTCCGCACAGTCAAGAACCGCACACAGCCCACTGTGTTCTGAGTGTTGTGGAATGAGAGAAACAGGGCCGTGCCGAGAGCCCTGGTCTCCGCGTGGTGAGCGGAGGAAGGCGGATCGGGACGGCATTCTTTTGTATTGCTAGTTCCTGGTGCAGTCCACTACGCTCCATCGTCGTCTAGGTCCATGCTGTCCGACTTGTTTGGCTGCGATTTGCGCGCACGGAGCGACTTGCGACGGATGTCGACGTCTGTTTGCGGCGTGTCGATGCTGGTCTCTGCGGGTGTGGCTGGTGCTGCGGCATGGTCGTGGAGCGATGCGGTGGGGGGTCTGTCGTCGTCGTCGCTGGGGGTGTCGGTGCGGGAGTGGAGGTGGCTGGCGGGCCTGCCGGGTTTGGAGGGTGTGGGGGTGAGCGGGGTGTCGTCGTGGAAGGCGGAGCGGGGGGCGGCGGGATGCGGGTTGAACGGCGAGCCGACGGGGGCTGAGCTGGGGCGGCGCGAGTTGAACTGGCCGCAGTGCGGGCAGATGTACTGCACCTCGCTGAACTCGTCGCGCAGCGCCAGCCCGTTGTGCGCATGGCAACGGCTGCAGATCAGCGCATACTTCTGCTCCGGCCCCGTGGCCGCCGGATCCGCGCCAAGGATCGCATCCGCCAGCTTGTCCATCCACGTCTTCTCCGCCGCTACCGGCGGCACCGCGCCGGCTCGCGCTGCAAGCCCTGCCGCTCCCTGTTGCCGCATCAGCGCCATCCGCTGCGCTTGCAGCGCCTGCGCCTCGGGCGTAGCCGCCTCGCCGAGATACCCCGCCACGCCGGGCCTCGGCTGAGGCGTCAACGGGCCCGCCTTGGCGTTCTTCGCGTTCCTCACGCCAGTAGCCGGCGAAGAGGCAGCGGACCCCCCCGTCTTGCCCTTGCTGTTTGGAGTGCTGGGTGCAGCAGAGGCGCCGCGCGGGGCCGCCGAGTCGTCATACTTGTCGAGCAACATGCGCAGATGGTCGTATTTGGTGGCGCGCTTGATCTCGTCAATCTTGTCCCTCTTCTGCCGCTTTAGATCGATCAGGTGTTTCTCCTCCGCTGCGCCGATGCGTCTATACCACCACCGGACAATTCTACGGGTGGAGATGATGAAGATCGGCGACCCAAGGACGGGGACCCAGACGAAGAACGCTCCGGCGCTAAAGTGGGTATGAGCTGGGTGCTTGGGCCGGTGCTGCAGGCTGAGCAGGCCAAAGAACCAGCAGGCGGCGGTGTAGAGCGCCCAAAGGAAGAAGGCCTGTAGGGTGAGCGTGACGGATGCTCTGCGCTCGCGCAGGCGGATCTTGGTGAGCCGCGACTGGACATCCTCGATCTCGCGCTCCAGGCTGGCGAGAACGGTTTCGTAGTCGGTCTCACGGCTGGAGCCCTTGCGCCATGGGAAGAAGGAGCGCGAGACAAGCGCGTTGAACATGCCCATGATTCGAGTGCAGACAGGCGGGCTATCGGACGGCCCTATCCTCCCGTCAATCTCGAGTGGCTGAAGATGCGGGTTCGTGTAGAGGTGGCGCCGTCAATGGTGAAGGGACGCGGACGACACACGAGTCCGCCTACGATAGCGAAGGCAGCATTTGCGATTCCTTTGGAGAGAGTGTGTGTTGGACTTTGCGCAATGCCCAATCAAAGAGAGAGAGAAACTCACAGACTGATTAGGCGTCCGTCCAATATAAAAGCAACGTCACCGACCGCACAGCGTAGATACAACCGGTATTGAAAACCACAGCAGCAGCAATATAATATGGCGACCGCTTTAACAGCCGCTGTGTAATGTGCAGGGCTGGATGCTTTCCGAAATGCGCAGCAAACTTGAGTGTGGGGGGTGAGTGGCAACTCTGCACACCACCGCGTACCGACTGGCGCAGCTCGCTGACTGCGGTCGCGAGTGCAGAACGCAGCTGTCTCTAGCCATCAGTACCGACTGCGCCATCCCTCCTTCGGCGGCCCATCGCGTGCCCAGGTGGTGTCGCGATATCGTGAAATTGCAATGCCACGGTGAAGCGCCGACCACCGAGGCAACAGCGTCACTCCCGCAACCAGCCCTCGGCGCTGTATGATCCCAAGACCTGGCGTGAGCCAATGACGTGGCCAAATCCAAGCAGAGCACAGACGCATTGACGGTTTTGAGCTTTTCATCACGGCTAAGTTGCAAGAGACGACGAAACCTGAAGGGGCATAACGAAATAGAAAGGTCGCGATCGGAACAGACGGGAATCAAAGAACAAGGCGGGAGGTTGCTAGTGGTACATGATAAAGGCCCGGAGCGAGCAGAGCCAGAGCGATCCCATCTAAGATCGCTCACCACGCAGTCGACGAGCGAGCGCAATGTCCTTGGGCTGGATGGTCACACGCTTGGCGTGGATGGCAGCCAAGTTCGTGTCCTCGAACAGGGAGACGAGATAAGCCTCGGCGGCCTCCTGCAAGGCTCCAATCGCGGAAGACTGGAATCGGAGATCCGTCTTAAAGTCCTGGGCGATCTCTCGAACGAGTCGCTGGAAGGGGAGCTTTCGGATGAGCAGCTCAGTCGACTTTTGGTATCGTCGAATTTCTCGAAGAGCGACAGTACCGGGCTTGTATCGGTGAGGCTTCTTAACACCACCGGCAGCGGGGGCCGACTTTCGGGCAGCCTTGGTGGCGAGCTGCTTTCGCGGAGCCTTGCCACCAGTAGACTTTCGGGCGGTCTGCTTGGTTCGAGCCATTTTCTGTTGATGGGGAGCGGAGAGATGATGGTGGCGAAAGGTGCGGATGGATTGGAAGGGTGCCAAACACAAATGGCAATTTCCAAAACGGCGGCCACATGTGGAGGAATAATGGAGGGCGGTGTAGTCGAAGAATGATGATCGGAGCCGAAACGAACCAATTCGGAATTATCCGAAGATAAGGAAAGGCCGGACCACCAACATCAGAGTGGATCGATATAGACAGAGGAGCGAGCAAGGCGGATGGGGAGCAAGGCGTGGATGGAGGAGAGTGGAGTGGAAATCAAAAGTCGAATATGCGGGCGAAATGACGCGTGTAGAGGAAGGGTGGCAGGAGAGCATTCCGGGATTTACCAATTCGAAATAGGGCAGAGGGAGAAGTGGGGCACGCGAGCAGAGAAAGGGGCAGGCGAAGGGAGATCAAAACAAGCAAGGAACGCCACCGACAGAGAGGAGTCAGCACCCAGCAGGGGGAAGAGAGGCGAACGGAGACGGACAGCCAGGGGAGACAGGAGTGTAGAAGCGGATGGTTGTCAGCCATACGTTGCAGATTGGGTCATATCAGAGCAATGGCAACACGCGTCCAAATGGATGGTGATCCGTGATGTGAGTACGTACCGATAGATTTGCTTGAGAATCGATGTGGTCGTAAAGGGGAAAAGAGGGTTGGCAGCGAACGGAAATGGTGCGTACTTTATACGAGTCGGGGGACGTGAAATGGCGAACGAGCTGGGTTGAGAGGCAAGTGCTTATGAATTGGCTCGACTCTATTTTGGAATGAAGGTCCAAGGTGCGTAGGAAACGCTAGGGGGGCGCGGAGCACGGCGAGGGCGATCGGGGGAGCAGAGGGGGCGGAGGTGCCGTATCAACGCGAGGCAAGGCTATCTGTTTGGCGGAATTGTCAAAGTTGAATCGAGACGGGAGGGGCCATAGACGGGATGATGAGATGCGCAGCTAGCAGCGTGCGCTTAGGCGGGAAGAGGGCTGGACGGCTGGAGCGCGGCGGAACGGAATCAGAGCTCAAGGGCGGAGGTGAGCCTTATGCGCGTGCGCTAGCCTGCGAGCTGGAACGGGCGTGCGTGCTCAAGTCGGTCAAGCCCGCTCTAGCCGGTCGATTGCTGATTGTTGCTTGGGGCATAGACGGATCCTAGAAGGCGGAGCTGCGTGCCCGGTCAAAGCACCTCCGTCCAGTCGGCTAAGACTTTTGGCTTGGGGCAGGAACCGAGCAGAACGGCCTTCTAGGTTCAGAGATGCAGAAACGAACAATGCCGAGTCTTGAGTCACTGGGGGCATCCCCTCATGTCGAAAGTCGACTAAAAAAACTCCGTGACAGATCAATTTCACGCGTGTCAACTGCTAATAACCTAACACTCGAATCGCTCCCCTCGCTCCCTCCTTTCTATCCTCATGTCCCTTTTCTCAAGGCACTGTAAGACTCGAAACTAGCAGATTGCGCTACGAGATATGAGCAAGGGGATTGCTCTGGACAGTGCAGGGCCGTGGTGCCCAACTGGATCAGCTGCTTTACCTGTGCAGCGGTCTCATGGCAGGGTCGACGACAGAATATGGTCTCGCTAGTTGCGCCGCTATGGCTTTCGTCACCGGGTATGCTGCGCGTGCATCCCTCGCTATTTAAAGTGGTTGTGTCGAGCAGCAGATCAGACATCGGCCTCTGTACAGACGTCACCATAGGACTGCATGCAGCCACATGAGCCTTTGACAAATGGCGGCCAGCCGCAAGCACGACAGTTGTGGGGCCCTCGAGCCCGGCGATTACAGAGCACCGATGACGGTTCGCATGTATTCTGTTGCGTGACGCCTTCCACTAAATGGCACATTTGCGAGAGGTCAGTTGGTCTTGGCAGCTCAAAGAGCCTGCCTCTCTGATTGCACTGTGGCCCATCAAAGGGCGTAAGGCAGTGGGTGTCGGACGCAGCCAAGCGGTCGAAAGCGGCCTCCAACAAAAAATGGCAGTTCGGTTGCTGGGCCCGACTGGACCCTTACCTTGGCTTGGATTGGGGCGGTGCCGTATATGGGCGCATGTGAACAGGCGGCGCGTCTCTAAGAGCTTATAGTGTAGTTATTCAGTGCTACCAATGGGGTACAAACGCACGAGTGAAGCAGGGTATTCGCCGAATATGCAAATTGGAAAACTGGCTGCTTTCTTGACGCGTGTGTTGCTCGCATGACTTCAGCGATCCCCGAAACAGCCAAGCACTGGGCCTGTGTCTGAAAGAAAGGGTCGGCAAATAGTCGTCGCGCCATTATTGGGAGCTCAGTTCCACAGAAATCAAAACAACCCTCTGGCTCAATGCTAGCCACGGCATGAAGGCAATAAAACGTAAGGATGAACGAGCGTGGAAACCGAACTTCTATCAAGGATCTTGCATCGTTCAACATCTCCTACGAGCGCAGTTTCCGCCTTTCATTCGTGTCGGTTGGTACTGCTCTGCGATCTCTGCTCGCCTCCTCCTCGAGCCCGACGTGTGGGATGGAAATGTCTCTCTCAAGCTCACCGGCTGTGATCGCCTTTTGGTATTCGACATATTATTTCCTTGAGGCTGTAATGAGGAATATATCCCATCGAAAATTGGGAAACATAAAGTCGATGGAAAATTGGTGTGATGAACAGCGCCGTTACTGTTATACTTGGATGTGAAGCGGAGCTTGTCCGGGCGGCTGAAGGTTAAGTGGCTTCGTATAGTTAGCCTTTGGAGAGGCGATAGGGCCTCGTCAGTATTGCAGAAGGTTTTCGTGAGGGACCGCACCACGATCTTGTCGGTAGCCATCCCCGATTTGCCTATTTGAAAGGATTTGGGCAGCATCCAAATCGGGGATGTAAGTGAACTTACAAGTAAACAGTTGAGAGTGGTAATCGAGCTAGCGTGCGCGCCTTTCAAAGACTACATCGGAAATCGCCATAAGATCGGAGTGACCCTCGAATCGGCCGTGAAGCGCAGCTCCAGCTTTCAGGGACAGATTCCTGTCGCAACAACATCATCTTGCTGCTTCGCGCCTCACCTGTCGCCGTACACCTGATACCCACATGCTAGCCATCAACACCTTCTCGTGCTACCTATACCGAGCTCCTTGTATTATTATAAATTGTGCCTTCGGCCTAATTCCACCGACTAAGCGCCTGACCTACCCACCTCACCCTTGCCGCCCGGTACCCGACTTAGCCAACGTTACCCGGAACCTCCTCCAGCACACACTCATCGATACACAGATCGACCCCGGCAATAGCAGCTTATCTGTAGCTCAAATACTAGTCGGCTAGATCAGAAGACACCTCTTCCGTGTCCGCCACCAACCACACACGCATCGTACCCAACTGTCTCCATCAAGTCAGCACTGCACTCCTCGAGTGCACTCGGCGTCCACAAAGAGGCACCGAGGAACGTGCGGTAGCTTTCGCCAAAGGCGTAGAAGGTACTTCCTTACGGCCAGTCAGTCCGTATGCCACGCCTGCCAGTCTAAGTCAGTGCACTTGATCTACCAACGAACCCGGATCCTAACTATCACCGGCTATCACCATGTACAACACAGAATTTGGCAGACGTCTGAGGAGCCAGTCCTCCGGTGGTTCATCACCATCGCGATCCAAGCGGGATACCAGAGCAGCGGATGCTCTCCTGGGCAGTACGACCGACCGCTTACTGGCCGGACCGTCTTCTTCTGCTTCTGCCTCACCCATATCAATACCTCCATCCGCCAGAGAAAGCACAAGGACGTCGAACGTGCCTCGTTCCTCCAGCCTAACAAATCTTGCTAGTACGTCCCGTGGCGAAAGCTCACGCTCCTCCGTCTCATCCGCAGGTGGCAAGAGCTCGTCGCCTTCAAAGAAGCATCTGGCTTCCGGCTACGTGGACCGCTTTATCCCACAGAGAGATGGCACCGACCTGCAGTCGGCCTATCAGCTTATAGCAGAAGATCCACCTACGCCTCACCGCCACAAGAGGAAGGTCACAGCCGACACGGATGCACAAAAGGAAGAGGCCAACCAAGCGTTTTCTTCGCTTCTATCTTCCGAGCTTTTTGGGGCTGAAGGCAGTACTAGCGCCAGCTACTCACCAAGCCGAGGGAATCGGGGCAATGGTTTCACCAAATTTGCATCCAGTTCCTCATCGTCGGTGCATACCAGTGGAGGCTCATCAGCAACTCGGCACTCGACCCACAGCGGGCTCGCATCGCCAGCAACGCCGACGAAGAAGAACCTCTTCTCTTACAGTCCATCTCGGTCACGTACTCCGGGAAGGAGTGGCTCCGGCGCCGGCAGGGTGATTGACTTTGGCATTGGCGATGAGCTCACTCCAGGGATCTCGCGCGGAAGCGGGCTGTTCGGTGGTTTAGCCTCTCAATCGTCCGAGACGCTGGACTCGCCAACGCATCGCGCCTACAGCTTGTCACCGGTCAAGCTTGAGAGTCAGCGCATGCTGCTTAGCCCTCGAAAATCTCCACGTGTGTTGAGCAAGGTGCCGTACAAAGTGCTGGACGCGCCCGATCTGGCCAACGACTTTTATCTCAATCTAGTCGACTGGTCGAGCAAGAATGTACTCGGCGTAGGTCTCGGGACATGCGTCTATCTTTGGTCTGCCGAGAATTCGTCGGTGACGAAACTATGCGATTTGAAGGAGCATGGC
The DNA here is from genome assembly GCA_023212725.1 of Tranzscheliella williamsii. Lineage (NCBI taxonomy): Eukaryota > Fungi > Basidiomycota > Ustilaginomycetes > Ustilaginales > Ustilaginaceae > Tranzscheliella > Tranzscheliella williamsii. The sequence goes on along the minus strand of JALBYF010000055.1, from coordinate 14,584 downwards.
AACGATGTTGTTACGGGGCTCAACTGGGCCAATTCTGGCAACCACATCGCCATCGGTACACAGAAAGGGTTGGTTCAAATCTGGGATGCCGAGAAGCAGAAGCTGCTTCGTACGATGCGAGGACACACCCAAAGGGTGGGTGCGCTGGCCTGGAACGAGGTGATCCTTACCACTGGCTCGCGCGACCGGACGATCTATCACCGCGACGTTCGGGCGCCAGACCAACACATCCGTACGCTGCGGGCGCATCGACAAGAAGTGTGCGGGCTCAAGTGGAATACTGAGCTCAACCAGCTGGCGAGCGGCGGAAACGACAACCGACTGATCATCTGGGACGGACTGAGCGAGGCGCCGCTCCACCGATTCACGGAACATACGGCTGCGGTGAAAGCGATCGCATGGAGTCCGCACCAGCAAGGCATCCTAGCCTCCGGAGGAGGTACGGTGGACATGAAGATCCGGTTTTGGAACTCGACGACGGGAACCATGCTGAACGAGATCGACACGGGCAGCCAGGTGTGTAATCTAATGTGGAGCAAGACAGCCAACGAGCTGATCAGCACCCACGGCTACTCTGGCGGGACGATCCAGAACCAGATCCAGGTGTGGAAATATCCATCGATGCAGCAGATCGCTACACTGACCGGCCACACGATGCGGGTGCTCTACCTCTCCATGAGTCCGAGCGGGGACACCATCGTCACGGGTGCCGGCGACGAAACGCTGCGCTTCTGGGACCTCAACACCTCTTCCAAGGCGCACCAAGATCGCCGCCGCGAGGCAAATGCCTTTAACCCATTCGCAAAGCTGCGATGATGCGCAGCTATACACATCTATCTGCCTCAAGACCCATCTCTTAAAAGCAAGCCCCACCTCTTGAAGAGGCCGACTATTCCATACCGACTGCGCTATCCGCTCCACCTATACCACACTCTATATGCCAGTTCACGCCTGTCGTTTTGTAGCGCCTCGATGCTCGGCGCCTTCCCCTTATCTCCGTATCTCTTGTATTTCCACCAAGATTGTCCGCAAGACATTATGCCCGCGAAACGTGCGCGGGGCGTACACCACTTGCTTACTGTCTACTTTGTCGTTGTGTAGTCCCAGCAAACAGACGTAAATGTAGTTACACTGGCGAACTTAACAAGGATCTCCACGACATGGCGAAGCACCAAGGGCAAGATGTATGCATATACTGTATGCTTGCAGCGGAATTTTAAATCAGAAATGAATGTGAATTGGGCTGATTTGGGATGCGGCCTCAGCGAGTGAATCATGAATCCATGCACGAATGCTGGTGCGGATGGAGCGCGGCACTATTGGATGCTGCGGGCTTCTGTGGTATGACGATGACGCTGCTCTATATACCAAGCTTCGACGGATGATTGCTCGCCGCCGCCTGGCCGCATTTGAAGGGGGTTCGCTACTCGGCGTTGCGAGTTGCGTCCTGACTTGCACGACAGTTTCTTACAGCATCGCCGGTGGCACGCACTCTTCGTCTATGTGCTCTGCCTGCTCGCCATCCGTACAGAGCTAGGAGCACTCGGGCTGCCTTTGCCATCGACCGGTTTGCCTGCATGGGAGCGCATGCAGTCGCGATGACGGCCGAGCCTTCACAGAATGCTTCCGCTGCTACGGCGAGCGCGGCTGGCGTAGAGGCGGCGAATGTGCAACCTCTGCCCCGGCCCTCAGCCGGCCGCTTCATCGAGAATATCTCCACCGACGGATCGCGCGCCTCTGTCGAAGAAAGCGCCAGGGGGAGTCGGAACGACAAGACCGCTAATAGCGCCCGCCCCACCGGGCCGGCCCCCACGATGCGGATGAGATCGGCCAAGCCTTCCGCTGGTGAGCGTAAGCGCTCTGCAGCAACGATCTTCTCTCGCAAGCAAGCCAAGCGACAGCGTGCCATTGCTGCTGCGCCGACGGAGCAGCATCTCGCCGCGCTGGCGCAGCCGCCAGGCGCATCAAACGAGTCGCTTAATGCAGCACGCGCTTCAGCGGCACCAGAGCCGGCGGACAGCCGTCCCCCAGCTGTCCGCACCGAGCGGAGCGAGAAGGCACTGGGCGAGAGCGACTCGCGAGAGGATGAATGGTCGGAGGAGGACGGGGATGGGCACAAGCTGCTTAGCGCGCTCTATCCGCTGAGCCACTTTATCGGGTACCGGCCGCCGTCGCATCCACATACGCCTGCGGAGCGGCGGCCTCGACCGGGGAGCGCGCGGTTCAACCGAATGCACTATGCGGTTGGCCGCCTGCTGAGCCTGGGGCTGCCCGTGTCTGGCGAGGCGGGCGAGCTTGCGCGGTACCGGGATGCAGAGACGGGCGAGCTGCAGCTGGTGACCATGTACAAGACGCAGATGGGTGCGAAAATGGTCAACTCGGTCCACTCGCTGGTGGCGGCATGGGTGTTGATAGCGCTGCTGGCGCTGACGTCGCGGTCGCGCTTCTTCCGCGCGCACAACTCGCCGCTCGTGGTCGCCGGGCTGGCGACCGAGGCGGTGGTGACGTTCTACGCGTACCGGACACCGCTGGCACAGCCGCGCAACATCCTGGTCGGCAACACGCTCAGCGCCGTGATTGGCGTGGCGCTCAGCCGTGCCTTTGCCCACACCAACTATGCGGTCGGTAACATCTGGGACAAGAGCTGGCTCGCCGCGGCCACCTCGGTCGCGGTGGCCGTGTTCGCAATGCAGATCATCGCGTGCGCCCACCCGCCGGGCGCCGCGATCGCGCTCCTCGCCGTCATCAGCCCCGAAAACGCCGTCATGGGCTGGTACTTTGTCCCCATCGTCGCCCTGAGCTCCCTTATCATCGTCGCATGGGCCCTTGTCATCAATAATCTCGCCGGCCGCAGATACCCCGACAACTGGTTCTACCCGGGCGCCTTCCGCCAACCGCCCATCCTCGGGCCCGAGAAGCTGCCCTTCGCAACCGCCCCCGTCGAGTGGCCCCAGCGCCGCACAAGCAACGCATCCCCTCGCTCGGCGCCCAAGCCCTTCTACCGCGTTCCCGACTCGGGCGCACGCACCACCCGGGCCGTATCCGCCGCCCTGCCACTCCGGCCGGCATCCCAGCCCCCCGCATCCACCCCACCGGCTGCTGCTGTGGCTGCGGCTGCCCCGCCAACCGCAGCGCCTGAGCCGGCTCGCATCCAAGACGCGGATGTGGAGCGCAGCGCCTCGAAGAGCAGCAGGCGCAGCCGCACGGTCGTCGCCCACGTCAACCAGGCGCGCAACAGCACCAGCACGAGCACACCCGCCCCCGCCCCCGCCCCCGCTCCCGCTCCGCCCGTCCCTGCCATCCAGTGGCGCGATCCCGCCCACCAGGCCTAGCTACCCTCCCTCCCGTCCGCAGCTTTTACACACCTCTCTACTGTTGTATACACAGACGCACGGGCCGGGAGTCAAGCGAAATGCGCGTGCGTTGACGCCAGCCGCGGGGAGACTCCTGATAGTGAATTGCAAAACGCGGGCAGTGGATGCGACGAGCTCAGCGGCGGCCGCGGCGCATGAGGCCGGCGATGGCGATGCTGGCCACGGCCGCGGCGCCGCCGATGAGCGCCATGCCGATGTAGCCTTCTGTAGGGAGCGAGCGGTGGTGGATGTTAGTGGGAGGCGCGGCGCAGAAGCGAAAAGAGAGGACGTACCTCGGGCGACGCCCTTCTCGATGAGCTGGTGGAGGCTTTGGGCCTGTAGGTTGTTGGGTTCGCGCTCGATGAGCAGGGCTGTGCGGGACGAGGGAGAGGTCAGCCCACAGCACGGCAAGCGGGGCGCGCGCGCGACGTACCGTTGAAGCGACGCGCCTCGTCGTAGTTGCCCATCTTGTAGTGGCCGAGGGAGAGGTAGTAGAGGCACTCGCGGCGGCGCGGCGGGTCGGAGCGGTAGATCTCGGTGAGCAGGCCGAGCCCACTGCTCATATCGCCGCGCTGCTTGCTCTTGACCAGCCCCCAGGCATAGTTGAACTTGGTCTGCGTCGTCACATGCCCCGCCGCCAGCTCCGCCTCGTACTGCACCCGCAGCACCGACAGCTCCGACGCCGACAGCGACGTCTCCGCATCCGCCGCGTACGGCAGCGACATGACTCCCTCTCGAACAACAGCAGTCGCAGTCGCACGCTTGGCTCCTCTCGCCGCTCCAGAATACAACGCAGCTGCGATACGGGTCTCTCCCACCAGTGGATCCGTGGTCGGCAAGCGTGCAAAGGCAAAAGTCGCAGCGTGATGGAGCGAGATGGCAATGCCGGTGGACGCAAGCAAAGCAGACAATGCACTCGCCGTCTCGATGGGAGGCAGTCTGGCTGAGCAGCCGCAGGTGGCTGTGAATCACGAGAGCTGAGCCGAACGCATAACAGACGCGGGCGGGCGGTGTTAGATTTCATTGCATGTTAGATTCCGGTCGACGGAAGAGGAGGCCGTGCGCGCACGATTGGATGCGGCGGCCTTACACTCTGTCGCCTGCTCGGTAGGCGATAGGGAGTCATGAGTGTTGAGCTGGGAGTGTGAGTTGGAAGTGTCAACGAATTGGAGTGTGAGTGCTGAGCGTTTGGTGGCTCAGTCGCCGAACCAGAAAGTGGAGAAGAGTCGAGCAGCTCGAGGATGGCTTTTCTCCTCATCCATCCTCCATCCTCCTCGCGCCTCGCTCCTCGCACCTCGCACTTGGCACCTTGCTCGCCAGTCAGTCGGCCTTCAGCCATCTCTTCACCCACTCACCTATCCTGCTTCTCGTTCCGTCTGCTCCCCTCCTACGTGGATCCGTTCGGTCTGGAGCAGCCCATACAGGATGGAGAACGAAGAGGACACGTTCACCTCGGTAACGTGGGAGAATCGCGAGAGCAGTTCCCACTCGCAGCCGGTCTTCTCCACCACTCCCAGCTTTGCGGCTGCCGGGCCTTCTTCCGCACACCCCGCCGCCTCGTCTTCGTCTGCGTCTGCTACAACCCGCAATCCAGGGGCTCTGGCCTCCGGCGATGACTCGGCCGAGCTCACCTGGGCCGGCCAGCTGATGGTCCAGGTGCTTGACCCTCGCAAGGAGATGGAGGGTCAGAAGGATGCCTTCATAAGCTATGGCATCCGCGCAGAGACCAATCTGCCACACTTTTCACGCACCTACATGGCCACCAGGCGCAGATTCAACGACTTTACCTTTCTGCGCGACGGTCTCAAGCGCGACTTCCCCGCCTGTGTCGTCGCGCCACTTCCAGAGAAGCACCGCCTCGAGTACCTCACCGGCGACAGGTTCAGTACCGAGTTCATAGAGAGGCGCACCCAGGAGCTTCAGCTCTTCCTCGAACGCATCTGCCGCCATCCCACACTTCAGAGAAGCCAGCTGCTGCGAAACTTCCTCGAGAGTTCCGAGTGGCAGGTCGACATGCATGCTCACAACTCGGCTTACAGTCTCCCCAACCAAGCTTCCGGCAGCTCCACCCTCATCTCCGGATCGCAGGTGGAAAACGCTGGCCCACCCAGCCTGCTTGACAGCCTCAGCGACACCCTCCTGAACGCCTTTAGCAAGATTCGCAAACCAGACGACAGGTTCGTCGAGATCAGGGAGAGCATCGAAAAACTCGAAGAAGGCCTCTCCGGTACCGAGCGTGTCCTCTCCAGGAACCGCAATCGCATATCCGGTAAGTACATCCTCTCGGTCCTGTGACTGTTGAAAAAGCCCGCCTATTGTCGTCCACCGCTCGTCCTACCGCCAAGCAGACTGTTTGCTGTGTGCCCTCGAGCTGCCCTCAATGGCAGCGCGCCGGGCAGCTCCGAGTGCTCCATGGCACCGCCTCAGCGCCGTCGCTCTCTCGTTCCGTGCCCGAAAGAAAGACCCGTTTCTGACGCCATATGGAACGCTTACTGACCTCGGCCCCTAGCGCTGCCCTTTGGCGACGTCTTTGCACCGCAAATGGGAACCGCACTGGAAGACCTTGCCACCGACTACGAGGATTTCGCAACCAGCATAGAGGGACTCGGCTATCTCGAGAGCGGCATCACCGAGCCGCTCAACAAGTTTGCCGCTGCGATGCTCGAGTTTTCTCGACTGCAAAGAGCCACGGTACGTTCTGCTTGCGGCGGGCATCCCATCACGCTACGCACCACTCGGGCTAGATTTGCGATGCTGACACCTCTTTTCCGGGCTTGCTGTTGGTGTGTGTGGGCAGACGGCCAAGTCTACGGATGCGATGCTGTCGCAGTCGCAGGCGCTGCTGTCGTATGCGCGGTCGCACCGGTCGGTGCTGAAGCTGCGCGATACCAAGCAGCTGGATTTCGAGGAGCTGACCGACTATCTGTCGGGGGTGGTGACGGAGCGGGACCGGCTTGCGTCGCTTTCGTCGCCGTATGGTGCGGGGCACGGACACGGCGGCGTGCGCGGGGCGGGGTTGGGCGGCTATCTGAAGGACAAGATGGACCACCTGCGCGGTGTCGACGAGGAGCGCACGCGCGTCGCCCGCATGCAGCGCCTCGACTCGCGCATCACCGAACTCCAGGACGCCGTCACCGCCGCCCACGACACCTCGCACGCCTTCAACAACCAACTCCTCCGCGAACACCGCATCTTTGCCCAAGCAAAACAGCTCGAGATCAAACACATCCTCGCCACCCACGCCCACGGCCAGATCACCCTCCACACAAACCTCCTCGCCCTCTTCGACGACCTCACCTCCCAGCTCGACCGCATTCGTGTCCCTTAGCCCCCCCTGCACTCCCGCATGCACAGCCACGCACTGCCCCTTCGTGCGCGCACCACCGTGCATCGAGTGGCGACCCCCCGGGCGGACGCAATAGGCAGAAGTGATCATAGAGTAACGGATTCAGTTGAGAGCGGGATCGCAGGCAGGGTAGATTTACAGGGGCGGGAAAGGGGGGGCGCGGAACGGCAGGGAAGAGAGGGGGGAATGCGCGCACGGAGAGCTCAGAAGAGGCCGGCGCCGGTTGGCTGGGCGTAGATGCCGCCGTTGAGGTTGGCGGGGTAGGCCGGGGCCATGCCCATGGGCGCGGCGGGGAGGCCGGTGGCGCCGGCGGTGATGAGCTTGGGGGCGCCGAGACCGCCGGGACCGATGATGGGTGCGTCCTCGTCCTCGCGCTCGCGCGCCGAGTCCTTGTTGGCGCGCTCGCGCACCTCCTTCTCGAGCCGCTTGAGCTTGCTGCTCTGGTCGCGCATGCTCTGCAGCTGGTACGGCATGGTAAAGTCGCCCAGCCCGTGGCGCCACGACAGCTCCATAACCACGTCCGGCCGGATCAGGTCGTAGCACGCGAACAGCGTCGCCGCATAGCACTCCTTGTTGCCAATGTCGACAAAATAGCTCAGCAAATCCTCGGCCACCTCCTCCGTGTTCGATCCCGCCGCCGTCTCGATGGCGTCGCGGAAGAGCTTGTCCGTCTTGCTCAGCGCAATGCTCTCCGTCCACCGCTCGTTCTTCTTGTACAGGTGCGCAGCCAGCCGTCGGAATTCGAGCAAGTCGTGCTTCTCCAGCCGAGACGCCAGCGCTAGCGCATCGTAGTTGTCGTATCCGTCGATCGAAGAGCGCAGCGTCTCGTAGTCCTCCTCCTCGATCAATAGGTCGTTGTAGGCATCGTTGACAGCTTCCAGGTTGTGGTGCTGCACCGACATCAGGTAGCCACGGATCAGCGGCACGTTGTCATTGTCCCTCTTCTTGAACATGCGAACCACGCGGCCATGGTCGATCCGCTTGGCCAGGACGGTCAACAGATCGTTGAGCAGCAAAGGATGCTGTTCCAAGTAGAAGGTCAACGCTCGGTAGTAGATCTCGACGTTGGCAACCTTGGGCAGGATAGCCTTGAACTGGTCATGATCCCAGGCGTCGGCGGCGTGCTCCATGGTGGCCAGAGCAGCATTATCCATCTCGTCATACTTGGTGTACAGGTAGACAAGCTCGGACCAAAGATGGCTCTGTTCGGCAACCTTGATAAGTTGCGGCAGGTTCGAGCGCGACCAGTAGAGCTTCAGGTGCTCCATCAGACGCTCCGGCCTGTACTTGGCGAGAGCCACGCCGGTCTGGGTGAAGACGCCCATATGCGCACGTTCCAAGCCGAGCGCCTGCTCAAGCAGATTGAGCAACTCGTCGAACAAGCCTTGAGCCTCGTAGGCCTTGATCAAGCTTGGCAGCTCCTCGGCGTGCGGGATGATGGCAAGACCGGCGATCTGCGAAAGCTTGAACTCGCGTTTGCTCAGACAGGCAGCATGCACCTGCTTCCAGACGCTCGTGTTTCCAGCCTTTCGCGCGGCATCAACAGCACCTTGGTAGTCGCCAAGGTAGACAAGAGTCGTAGCAAGGCGGGCATAGTTGGAAACGCTGGTAAAGAGCAGCTTGGCAGCCTCGTACAGCTCGTCGTTGAAGCACTTTTCACCTACGCTGAGGATGTCGGCGACGTTGGTCATGCCGAGGAACTCCTCCATATCCGCCAGTCGGTTTGCTTTGGCCAAGCAGTAGGCGTATTCGGTATCGATCTTGGGCTCACGGGCCTTCTTACGGGCCATCTGAAGATAGCGGATCAGTTCCTCCTCCCGGCCAGCGTGCTCGGCAATCTCGATAACCTCTTCATAGTTGGACGGATCTTCCGCCTTGACGTACGAGTCGATGGCATCCTTGACTCGCAAACCGTCGAGCTGAGCCTTACCGAGCCGAGACCAGATAGCCGGCTTGTTCAGCTTGTTGGCGTACTGCTGACCTCGGTCGATCGAGACAATGTGCTCGACAAGGACGTTCATAGCATCTTCGTGCTGCTCGGCCTTGGAAAAGATGCGGAAGGCCTCCTCGTAGAGGCCGTGGTCGATGGCAATCTTGGCAATCTCTTCGACATCATAGCCGTTCAGCCTGTCGATGTAGTTCATCACCTTTCCCTTGTCGGTTCGGACGGCAGTCAGAAGAAGGAGGTTTTGCAGGCTCCTGTTGTCGCTGAAGGCTGATGGCTCCAAGATGATCTTTTCAAGCAGCTCGATGAGCTCGTGGGGCAGGTCGGCTGCCATGAAGGCTTTAACCGTGGCAGAAACATCGTCGGGGTTGGTCGACTCGGGAACGGCTGTAGAGCTGACCTGTTCGACAAGCTGGCGGCGATGAACATTGTCGGACGTGAGAACCTGGGCCCACAAGTCGAGCTGCCTTCTCTTGACGAGGTATCGCGCCTGATGCTTGAACATCGAATTGTCGTTCGTGATGGTGATCAACTCATCATCGCAGAAGCCTTTGGCGTAGGCGATGTAGGCGAGGTAAGGGTCGCGCTTCTCGCAGTACTTGCCGACCACTCGGGGATCATAGAGATTGTTCTCCTTGAGGAAGGTCTCGGGATTGTTGTTGCTGTCGATGGCGATCTTGGCCATGGCATTGTAAAGCGGCTGGTCCTGGTGACCGGCTTCGATCTTCGACTGGAGCCAGGGCAGGATGAGCTTGAGCCGGTTGCGCTTCTCGACCTCTTCAACGAGCTCGTCGACAGGAATGGGGCCCGTCACAGACTGCAAGAGGTTCTTGATGACACCCTCGTCGCAGTCGACATCTAGCAGACCGCCAATGACCTGAGGAGTTCGTGACGAGTTGACACGCTGGACGTACACTTCGATGAAGTTGATCAGCATGTTCTGGTAAAGGTAGAGCACCAAATCATGAACAAAGTCGAATCGGTCGCAGACAATGATGAGAGGGAGCTGGTCCGAGAGCTTGGCCTCTTTGAGGAAGTTCTTGACCTTTTCGGGGTTGTAGTGATTGGACTCCCTGCAGATACGCTCGACCTCCCGGATTTGGCCGGTACGAGTGGCGGCCTGAATGTACTTGAAGTGCACTTCGGCGTCAGTGGACAGATTGACCACTGAGCCAAGATAGTAGTACAGACCCTCGAAGGACTTGAAGGACTCGAACATCTCGATAAGCTTGACGGGACCGAGCAGGTCAGAGTATTTGGTGGCGATCTGGACGACAACCTGGAGGTTTTGTCGGATGTTGACCTTGAGCATCTCTTTGAGACATTCCAGTGACTGCTCGACGGTGAGCTTGCCAAAGTAGGTGACGAGCCAGTCGGCCTGAAGTAGGTTTGTGTGCACAACCACTCGCTTGATGTCAGCGTTGTCCTCGTAGTGCTCAAGGGCTCGTTGCAAGAGGCCAGCCTTCTCACAGAGGTTGGCAATGCGAGGTCGGTCGTAGTGGGTGAACATTTCGTTTCCGAGGATCGCATCAGCGACCTGAGGAGCGTTGACCAAGTTCATCTCGAGGAGGCGAGTCTGGAGATGAGCCTGCTCAGGCTTGTTATCCTTAAGAGCATCCAACAAGAAGCTCGTGGCCTGCTGGATCATATTCTGGCTCATGAAGATATCGGTTACTCTCTCGATGTCCACCAGTGGCCCAGACTCATCGCCAACCAGGCTGCTCGCAAATTCGGCTCCCTTTTCGGGGCTGGTTCGGACAATGTGCTGGAGAAGAGCGGCATAATCGGGTGTGTAGCCGACCTTCTTGGCATAGAGGACGATCTTGTCGAACTGTCCGGTCTCGGCAAAACAGGCGACGACCTTGTTGGGTACATTGGCTCGAAGATAGACGCTAAGTGCCAGGTTCATGTCATGTTGCCTGACAATATCACCGAGCTCCTCGCTGCACTCAATCTTGCTTTCCTTAAGCCACTTCTCCAGTAGGTGCTTTCGGCCCTGGTTAAGAACGGGCCGAGCCAGCTCGAGAGACTCGAAGGTGTTGAGGGTGCCCTTTTCGAGAAGGATACCAAAGTACTGGAGGATAGGAGAGAGGGTGCCGGGCTGGTTGGGGACCTGCTTGAACTGCTCGATGGTTTGTGCCGTTCGGAGAATACCGCGGGGCGAGTTGGCGGCGATCTTGGCAGCCTCTCCGTACTGTCCTGTGCTGAAGAGGGAGTGGAACTGTTGCAGATAAAGATCGTCGGCACCTGGAAGATCGCCTCGCGAGGCCAGCTTGAAGGCAAGCTCGGAGTTGTTGAGCGTACGAAGAATGTATGGGATGACGGTATTCTCATCGACAGATACGGACAAGACCTGTCCCTTACGGTTGATACCGATAATGCCGCTGGTTGACTCGTGTTCGGCCGTGACAAAGATGGTGTCGCCCGAGATTCGGTTCATGTAGATACAGGCGCCGCTTTCGAGATCGTAAAGATGGATGAAGCCATACTTTGTGACGAGGTAGACGATGCCGTATCGCTTGCTGACCTGCATGGCCACCGGAAAATCGTTGGTGGCTTCTGGTGGGAAGAATACATCGACCGCTTTTTTGGTGAAAGCGGGCTGACCGTTCTGGTGATCGATCTCTACGACGTGCAGCTTGGCTCCGGTGGCGGTGCGGTTGGCAAAGGTGAAGAGCTTGAACGGGTTGGGAGCTGTATCCGACTTGAGCTCGGCAAAAGCGGCGGCATGTCCTTCGATTGGCTGTGATACACCACGCTCGCGGCTGTAGAGCTGCATGGATCCCTTGACACGGAAAGCGTTGGGTGCGCCGGTGGTGTTGCCCGAAATGCCGATGAGGACGAGCCATTTCTCATCGAGACTGGCACGGTAGTTGATGATTTGAGTTCCTTGCAAGCTGACGTGTCGGTCAAAGACCTTAGCTGGCGCGGTCTCGCCTTGCGTCGTCCAGTGATATACTGCTGTTTCGGTAACAACACCGAGAGTAGTGTTGTTGATCCACTTCCAGAAGGTGACGTCCTCCTGCATGAGGTGGGACTTTACCTTGGATTTCGCCTCAATGTTGAAGATCTGCAATTGGCGTGCTGATTTGAGGGCAATGATCTTCTCGACAGGGTTCATGATAGCCGAATCAGCAGTGATTGGTCTCCTCATACTGTTACGTACAGCGGATGCAAGCGGTAAGGAAACATGGAAGGTCAGCAACTAGCTACGAAGCGTGTTAACGCGGCCGAGTTAGGTCTACTTACATATCGCTGATATCATTCAGATTGACGATGACGACGGAGTTCTGGCCATTGACGTTTTCGCGTACGCAAACGAAGTTCTCTGACTCGAGCGTGACATTGGCGAAGGAGATGCTCTCGGCAGCGATGCCGACGTTGGTTAGCTGGACATGCTCGGAGAAGTTGATGGGTTTGTCCGCCATGTTTGCGAGCTGCTTGTGTGAGGTCAGGGAGACGTAGCGGTGATTGGGGCAGTGACGAACCTAAGCCGAGGTGACAAGGCTTGTGTAACTCGCTGTTGTAAGAAAGAGGCTGACAGGAGCCAATGGCAAGGCTGAGGAAGCACTTGCCCCGTCAAACGATCGGCAGAGATGACCAGACGCGAGCCTTAGATGCTGTGGATAGGAACGCCGTCCGGTCTTTTGAAATCGGTGTCGGACAGTCGCACGGAGGTATCGTGGAGGATAGCGGGCACTAGGCGAACACTGCGCAAAAGACAATATACACCGAGACAATGAGGATGGGATAATGGAGGAGGAAGATGGTGGTGATGGATGGTTGTTGCGTGACGAGAATCGAGCGCGCCGTGCCCAGTGCCCTGTGCTTAGTTCCCAGCGAGAAGGCAGAGGCACGGGTCAAAGCGAAGTCAAGGCCAAGCCAAAGGCTAAGTCAGGGCAAGATGAGACTGAGACCGAGCGCACAGGTCAATCTGCCAGCTGCAACAGCGAGGCCACGAGAAGAAAGCAGTCGAAACAACACGAATACACATCCCAATTCACTAGGATTACAGCGGCTTGGCAGATGTTATAGTACGTACGATTACTGTATTTGTAATAGAAACTCGCATCTTCTAGCTTGCTTGTATTTGGACCTCGAGACAACTGTAAACTAGCTAGTACGCTGAGTTACCTTTCAACTGCCACGCACTTGACACGTCTGTATTTGGAGTGAGGCCAGAGCGGGAAATATATAATTTACTTGTTTATTAACGGCGCCAACTCTTTGCCCGATCGCATGGGTTTTGTTGTTTGTGAGATTGTATATTTCCCTTTCCTAAAACCCCCTATGTTAGTTGATTTCGTGGGTGGCTGATCGAAGCCTGAATTGATCGCAGCTCACGCTTCTCTCTGTCTTTCTCGGCCTAGAAAGTGTGTGTGCTTCTCCGTTAGCAGCGACGCGCGTTCTGCTAAAGGCCTGCTCCACTTGGCCGTCGTCAACTTGGATTCACACATCACCACCTTGCCCCGTTCCCGACCGTCTTCCTCCCATTGACTTCTCCAAAGCGGACACTTTGTCCTCTGTTCAGGCACTAGAGAAAGGCGCACGCTTGGACGTATCCTCTTGGTCCGTTTTAACTGGCTGAATCGACGTCTGTACGATATAGAAGATGGCTGATCCAACGCCCTCGTCTTCAACACAACCTGCCGCTGAGCCGGTGCTGTCCTCGGACCCTGCCAAGGATAAGGCGTTGACAGCATACAAAAAGGCGCTCAAGCAGCACGAGGAGCTCTCTGAAAACCTCAAAAAGCTCCGATTTGGTCTGAAGGATCTCGAAAAGACGTACGAAAAGACCGAAGATGATATCAAGGCATTGCAATCTGTCGGGCAGATCATTGGCGAAGTGCTCAAGCAGCTCGATGAGGAACGATACATTGTCAAGGCATCCTCGGGTCCGCGATATGTTGTTGGAATCAGGGCGAGCGTACCCAAGCACAAACTCAAGCAGGGTGTCCGCGTCTCGCTCGACATGACCACCCTGACGATCATGCGCATTCTGCCACGTGAAGTCGACCCGCTCGTCTACAACATGAGCATGGAAGACCCCGGTGCCGCCAGCTTTGCAGGGATTGGTGGTCTGACCGATCAGATCCGCGAGCTTCGTGAAGTCATCGAGCTTCCGTTGCTCAACCCGGAACTGTTTATGCGAGTGGGCATCAAGCCACCCAAGGGTGTCCTACTCTACGGGCCCCCCGGTACCGGTAAGACGCTCTTGGCGCGGGCTGTTGCCAGCACGCTCGAGACGAATTTCCTCAAGGTGGTGTCCAGCGCGATTGTAGATAAGTACATTGGAGAGAGCGCTCGACTGGTGAGGGAGATGTTTGGCTATGCCAAGGAGCACGAGCCGTGCATCATCTTTATGGACGAGATCGATGCCATCGGTGGGCGGCGATTCAGCGAGGGGACCAGCGCAGATCGAGAGATCCAGCGCACGCTGATGGAGCTACTCAATCAGATGGACGGCTTTGACTATCTGGGCAAGACCAAGGTGATCATGGCGACCAACCGGCCAGACACGCTGGATCCGGCACTGATGCGGCCGGGGCGAATCGACCGCAAGATCGAAATCCCGCTGCCAAACGAGCAGTCGCGACTGGAAATCCTCAAGATTCATACCAAGCCGATCGCCAAGAAGGAGGAGTTGGACTACGAGGCGATCGTCAAGCTTAGCGACGGCTTCAACGGCGCCGACCTGCGCAATGTCGCCACCGAAGCCGGCATGTTTGCCATCCGCGACGACCGCGACTACTGCGTCCAGGAGGACTTTATGAAGGCCGTGCGCAAGCTTCAGGAGGCCAAGCGCCACGAGTCCAAGATCGACTACAGCGCCATCTAGCCCACCCCTCCCTTCTCCCCCCCCCCCCCCCCCCCCCCCCCCCCCCCCCCCCTCCCCCCCCCCCCCCCCCCCCCCCCCCCCCCCCCCCCCCCCGCCCCTGC